>PVHP010000574.1:0-61856 GCA_004024765.1 Zapus hudsonius
AAAACAACAGAAAGAAGAAAAAGAAAGACACACCTATGCCTGGGAGGGGCGGGATAGACAGACGGCGGGAGGGTGGGGGCTGAAACACAAGAAAAGCCACGCCGCCGAGGGAAAGCCGCGCGGAGGGAAAGCCGCGCCAAAGGAAAGCCTCAGGCCCCGGCTGGCGCGGGCTGCCCGCCTGGAGGACTCACTGGCTTTTGCGAGCTGGTCAACGCTGGTGGCCTCCAATCCTACGGATCCTGTGCTCTGAGGTGTCTGGACTCAGCGGGCAATCGCAGCTTGTGTCCACGCTCTGGATTCCTGCTGTATCCCCTGGCCCTTAATCCCAGAGAAGTGTGCGGCGTGTTTACTAGTCAGCCATCTTTTCCCCTCTGGATTCTTGTCTTATGAATTTAAAAAAAAAAATGAAATCCAGAGAGCAGAAGACAAGGTTTAAAGGGAATTTATTAGAGATAGAACGTAAGGAAAGGAAGAAAGACAGGGCTATTGCCAAGGAGGCAAGAGGTGCTTTTCAGAAATGGTAAAGCCCACTCTGAAGCCCAGGTTGGGGTCTTTCATGTGAGTCTCCTGGACAGGCTGGCCTAGTCAGTCCAGACCTGAGGTCCAGTGTCCAGGGTCAGGTTCTGAGAAGGGTTAGTCCCTTTACCTTCCTTTCTCTCCAAGGAAGGGAAGAGATAAGAAAGCACTTATTTGCCTCCTCTGTAGAAGTTTTAGGAGATAAGAAAAAGGTCAGGTTCTCCCTTCAGAAATTTCTGACTTGTAGCAAAGTGGAATAACCTAGATACTCCACCTACAGGCCCAAGGACAATTCCTGTGCTTAGCCAAAAGAAAGCCATTTACTTCAGGGGTCATTACTCTTAAACTGCTTAACTTTGACAGGGTATAGGCAACCTCATTGCTTCCACACTAAGGCATACTGTGCCTTCACTGCCCACATCTTCTCATGACCATGTCGGGGATTTCCACAGGCGTGTGTAAGGATGCTATGGGTCTGCTAGCTAGTAGACTATGTACTTGCACACGCCCTGTTTTGGTTTCTAGGACAATAGTCCATATGAAAAAAAGCACATATGAGAGGTATAAAGAGGTGCTGAGTTGAGAAAGTCTACCCCTACTTCTATATTGTCGGTTATAATTCCTGTAGCTTCTATACAGAGTTCAGAGCAAAATTTTTGGGTAACTTTTAGGACTCTTAGCCTTAAAATTAATACCCTCAGAAAATATCTAACTAAATAGTATAACAATATCTCAGCTCAACAACTTCACAGGGTAGTTTGGGTGGTGTGAAGTCAGCAAGGAGGAAAGCAGTTAGCTGTAAGAATGAAAACATTTAAATGTGTATTTCATATCATAACCCCCTAATGCTTCAGTACAAGGCGAATCTTGGTAATTCAAGCTTTAAACATTCTTATTTGGAGTTATAACACATTTGGTATTCTGATTGCCTTTTAAAAAGTTCTCTTCATCTAGAAAAATTAATGCTGGTTTTGTTTGTTCTGCACATGGGACAGTAGCTGAGAAGAACATGAGCTTCTGGAAAGAAATGTTTGGCTGGCTTTACAAGACGGAAGAGGAAAACAATTATTTCATTCCTGTAAGTCACAGCAACAGACCAGGAGCTTCTAGTCAGTGACAAAGAGCCCAGCCAACTCCAATTCCATCGAGTCTAATGCAGCGCACACTGACGGCACTTTGTTTCCTCAATGTGAAAATGGGGAAACCTAGAAGAGACTTCATTTTCAACATGAAGTGTGGAATAATCATGTGTGTAAATCAAAAAACCGCTACATTCTTCCTACAAGCCTCCTTTTACCATACTATGTCCCTCATGCTTGGTTTTCTTTGAAGCACCATATATCAGCTTTTCAATGCATCTAATGAATTGTCTACTGTATGAAAGTTTTTACTACAAATAAAAGTATTTATCCTAATTATTATAATGTGCATTAATCCTATTAAAATACTGTGATTTAATTGTATACATCTTTGCATAGGCTATTTGACTCAGCCAAGTACTTCATTCATACAACCCTCCATAGTTCCTGTCAGATCTAAGAAGAGATTCTGATGGATGAGAGCTCAGCCACACAGAATTAGTAAACTGTGCCTAGGAAAGGTTTTGGACAATCCTTTTTTAAATGGTTTTATCTCATCCTGAAAATTAAGGGGGAAAGAAAATCATGACAAAACAACACTGCTTTGAGATTAAAAGATATATATCTTTTTTTTAAAAAATGTTCTAAGGAGACAATATAAGAATATTCATTCAGTTTTCTTTCAAGGGCCAAAATCTTCCTGCAGGAATCAGACTGGTGAGATGGGAATGCCCCTCAAAGTTCACAATGCTTGGCATTTAACAGACTTCAGGGTACAAATATGAATTAGAAGCTGCCTGGATGTGACTGTTTAAAGGACCAGAGTCAGAATAATAAAAAGACTATTCTATTCCAAAGAGAGAAAGAGAAGAGCATAAAAAGCTCACAAAAGGACTGAAAGGTTAGATGAAAATTACAGAGGAATAGAAAGCAACCCAGCAAAAAGAAGTGAGCCATAGATGGCCAGTCACAGGCAGGAAAGGAGAAACAGCTGCCTCAGTCAAAAATATTCGGACTTTATTTTACAAAATATGTGTTTGGGGGGGGGGGTGTGGCAGTACACACCTGTAATCCCAGTACTTAGTAGGCAGAGACAGGAGGATCAAGCTGGCCTACATAGTTACTTAGTATCTTTCTCTCTCTCTCTCTCTCTCTCTCTCTCTCTCTCTCTCTCTCTCTCTCTCTCTCTCTCTCACACACACACACACACACACCTCACCTTAAGTTTAATTAATTTTGCTTACACAAGTTCCCTTTTTACTACATTTTGAGTAATTCTGTTTGCACATTTTTTAAGTATAGGGACCTATGTTTCTTTATAAACAATTGCTATCATCTCCCTTCATAAGTTAACTTATACTCTTGATCCTCTTTTCCTTTATTTATTATTTAACCTTGCTTCCTGCCTAGTTCCATCTCTCATTCAATCATTTTCTATAGCAAGAAATTTGAGTATGGGTGGATGGACAGAACTACTGAGAATTAAAAAGTCGATTAATCAAAAAAAAAAAAAAGAAAACATCGTGAACAGACTCATTCAAGCAGACGAAATATGAGAGAGGAAAAGATCGAGGAAATACTATATCCACATATCAATAAGGAAAAATAAATAAACATGATCATAGCATCCAAAATCTTTAGAAAATATTCAAGGAAATCAAAACTAAGAAGCCATGAAGTAGCAAAAGGAGCTGAAATTCAAAAATTAAACACAGAAAAACTATTCAATGAAGCTATGCAAGAAAATTCCCAAAATCCAGGGAAAGAAATGGACATCGAAACGTAAGAAAGACTTAGAATTTAAAAGAGAGGATGGGGATGGAGGACTGGACTGGACTTCTCAAAACAGACAATAAGCTAAAGAAGCAAAAAAGCACAGAGGGGTGTATTTTAAGCCCTGCGAGTGAATAACAGCTATAGAGATTGTTCTGTCTGGTAATCATAAAAAAATTAATTTCATTCACTTATTTATTTGCAAGGGGGAGGGAGGGAGAATGGTCGCACCAGGTCCTCTAGCCACTGCAAAAGCAATCCAGATGAATGTGCCACTTTGTACAGCTGGCTTTATGTGGGTACTGGGGAACCCAACTCAGGTTGTTGGATTTTGTAGGCAAGTGCCTCAACCACTGGGATCATCTCTCCAGCCCCACTAAAGTTATCTTTTGAAGTTGATGGAGAAGTATACACATTTTAAGGCACAAACAAAAGCAATTCATGAAACAAAGTCAGTATTGCAGAAGACGCTTACAGGAATCCTAACATAAAGGAGGAAAAAAAGACAATCTCAAATCACAAGAAAAAAATTTCACAAGAGAAATAGATGACCAAGTAAGAGCTAGAAAGGAATACATCATGCCCAATAGAGTAAGCCAGTAAATCTCAAACACAATTAGAGAACGAAGAAAAGAACAAATCAAAATCTAACCTATCAAAAAAACCAACATAATTACATAAATTAGTAAACCTCTTCCAATAATCACTCTAAGTATTAAAAAAACTCTTTAATTAAAAGACACAGACAGATTGTATTGAAATGCAAGATTCAAAAAATCCAAGTTCTCCAAGAAATATACCTTCCGTGTAAAGCTCAGGTGGAGAGTGAAAGACTTGGGTCAAATTCCCAAGCAAATGGAAGCCAAAAACAAGCTCATGTAGCTATTCTGATAAGCTATATGGTAGACTTCAGACCAAAATTAATTAAAGAATTGGTTCTTTGATGATATAACTGAGATCAAAAAACTCTTGGCCTAAATAAAAGAGATGAACCAAGCTAATAGATGCCAATTAAATTCACAGGATTGATAGAGAACTACTTATATTCCAAAATGCTGGAAACTCTAGAAGAAATGGATAAAATCTCACACACATACACAACTTACTAAACTTAAATCAAGAGGATATATACAATGTCAACAGCTATATAAAGAACAATGAGAAGCCAGGTATGGTGGCGCACACCTTTAATCCCAGCACTTGGGAGGCGGCAGAGGTAGAAGGATTGCCGTGAGTTCGAGGCCAGCCTGAGACTACAAAGTGAATTCCAGGTCGGCCTGGGCTAGATAGAGACCCTACCTCGAGGGAAAAAAAAAAGAACAATGAGACTGAAGGAGTAGTCTTGCAACAAACACAAGCCCAGGACCAGACAGATTCACTGCTGAATTCTCCAAGAGATAATATAGCTGTTCCATAAACTGGAAAGGAAGAAACACAACCAATTCATTTTCTGAAGCCAATATTATCCTGATACCAAAATGAGATAAGGAAACAAGATGAAAGACAAAAGATAGAAATTACAGAGCAATGTCCCTGATTCCCAAAAATCCAAAATTATTCAACAAAATACAAATTGAATTCAAGAACACATTAAGATCATAAGCCATGACCAAGTCGGTTTCATTTCAGGGATGCAAGGATGGTTCAACATACACAAGTGAATAAATACAGCACTGAAAACAGAATTGTCAGAAATCACATGATCATCTGAAATTCAAAAAGGCCTTTAATGACACTCAACATACCTTCATGATAAAAATCGTGAAGTAACTAGGAACATAAGGAACATGCCTCAACATCATGAAGGCCATAGTAAATAAATCAACAGCCAACATTGCACTAAGTGGGAAAAGACCAAAAAGCATTCCCTCTCAAGTCAGAAACTAGAGACATGTATGTCCACTGTAATTCAGATACGGTGCTTGAGTCCTAGCTGGAGCTACAAAGTAAGAGAAAGAAATGAAAGGGATACAATAGGAAACGAAGAATCAATGTAGGACTTTTAACACTTTAAGAAGCCCTAATAATCCACTAGAGTTCTCATGCTTCACAGTCACTTTCAGCTGAGTAGCAGGATATAAGAATCAACACACAGAATTCCGCAGCTTTCTTAACAATATCAGTGAAAAATTTGCTGAAAAAGAATTAAGGAAAACCTATTCACAAAAACTTCAAAAATATCAATAAAGTACTAAACTTACTCAAGGATGTGAAAGACCCTCTATAATGAACATTTTAAAACACAAAACAAAGAAACTGAAGAAAACACTGGAGGAGATTGTCCATATTCATAGTCTGGAATAATTCAAGTGAAAATGGCTGTCACTCAAAGTTATTTGCCCATCCAATTCAACCATCTTTCAAATTCAAAGGACATTCTTCAAGGAAATAGAAAAAAAATCAGAAAATTCATATAGAAGTACAGAAGAACTCAAATAGCAAAAGCAATTCTAATCAGAAAAATGGTCAAAGTACCAGGATATCTGACCTCAATTTATTCTACAGAACTATAGTAACAAAGATAGCTTGCTACTGGCACAAAAACAGATATGCAAATCAATGAGATGAAAAAGATGATCCCAAATAATATTTACAGCCATCTAATTTTTGAAAAAGATGCAAACATGCATACATTAGAGAAAAAATCCTCTTCAATAAATAGTGCTGGAAAATGATATATTCACATGTGGAAGAATGAAGTCAGGGGCTGGTGAGATGGCTCAGCAGTTAAGGCACTTGCCTCCAGTGCCTAAGGCCACGGGTTCAATTCCCCAGGACCCACATATGCCAGGCCCACAAGGTGGTGGCCCTGGCGCATGCTCGCTCGCTCTCTCTCACTCTCTCTCGCTCTCTCTCACTCTCTCTATCTCTCTGCTTGAAAATGAATAAATAAAATATTTTTTTAAAAAAAGAAGCGCTGAGTGCTTGCCTCTGGAAAATCTTTAAAAGAATGAAGCCAGGTCACAGTATAACATTAACTAAAAATGGATCAAAGACCTTAAATGTAAGCCCCCAAACTCTGAAACTGCTAGAAGAAAATACTATGCCTATAGGCATAGGCAAAGACTTCATGAAAGACTTCATTAGCTCAGGAAAAAGATTCAAGAATTGACACATGGGAATGAATTAAAAAACAAATGTGCACAGCAAAGGAAGCAACAGAGTGAAGAGATGTCGAACAGAATAGAAAAAAAAGCTTTGTTAACTATGTATCTGACAGGGGGGTACCACCTAGAATCTATAAAGAATTCAAAAAATTAAACACCAGAAAAAATCATATAAATTGAACAGATAATTCTCAAAAGAAGAAATAAACCAATAAATATTTGGAAAAAATGTTCCACATACTTAACCATCAAATATGCATATTAAATAAGCCAGGTATGGTAGCAACACCTTTAATCCCAGCACTCTGGAGGCAGAGGTAGTAGAAGGCTCACTGTGAGTTCAAAGCCACCCTGAGACTACACAGTGAATTCAGGTTACCCTGGGCTAGATAGAGCTAGAACCCAAGAGCCTATCTTGAAAAATAAACAAGCAAAAAACAAATCAACATGTCACTGAGAGTTCATCTCACCCCAGTCGGACTGGCGATCAACAATGGTAAAGGAAAACCCTTATACCCTGCTGGTGGGAATGAAACTAGTTTATCCACTGCACAAATCATTATAGAGGGTATGAAAAAATCTAAAATTAAGCTTAGGGACATAGTTCAGTCAATTCAGTGTGTGCCCTGCAAACATGACCTGATTTCCATCCCTGGAACTCACAAAAAGCTGGGTGCAGCAGCATGTTCTTGTAATCCCAGAACTGGGTAGGAAGACACAAGAAGTACACTGGCAAGCCAGGCTAGCCCAGTTGGATTGGTACACTCCAGACCAGTGAGATCTTGTCTCAAAGCAGGCAGATGGCATTCTGGAGAACAATAGCCAAGATTGTCTTCTAGCCTTGATATACATGCACACACACAGGCGCGCGCGCATGCACACACGCATGCACGCACACACACACACACACACACACACACACACACATTTGAAAAAAAATAAAGTAACAAAATCTAAAATTAAAACGACCATATGACCACTCTATGTCACTCCCAAGTATACTCCCAAAGAACCGGAAGATAATGTACTACAGAGATGCTTGCACATCCATGTTTTCTGTTGCATTATTCACTATAGCCAAGACATAAAACCAGCCTAGAAGCCATTCGAAGATGTAATGGATAAATGCGTGCGTGTACGCACACACACACCATGAAAAGAGGAGGACTATTTGGGTGCTGAGAGAGGACCAATGAGGAAAAGAAGCAGGACAGGAGAAAGGTAGTGGGAGGGAGGAATGCAAGCACAGTGCAAAAATGTTATGATGAATCCTATTATTTTGCATGCTAAGAAAAGTAATTGAAAGATGAATTCATTAAAAAATAAAAAGAAGACAAATTTTCAATTGCCATCATTAATTTCTTACTTTTTTTGCCTTTGTTTTGGGGCTTAACTTAAATTCATTAACATAATGTCCAATGACAAAAGCTGATTTGTCAGCATTTGGGCAATATAAGCAGCTTTAATTTCCCTTTAATTTTGACTTCTTTGCCATTTATTTGTTTCATACATATTCTCATCTAAATTATTTTCTCTTTCGCTTCTTGCTGGCCAACCTCATCACTGGTTCTACAGTTCTATGTCTTTATTTTTGTAGTAGCAATTCTTACCTTTTCTCTATGAGCTTAATCATTTCTGTATGTATTTATTGGATTCTTTCTAAAACAAGTTAGAGACCGAGGCACAGGAAATAAAAATAGTTGTTTGAGTTTAAATTTTTTTAAAGTATAACCATTTATTCACTTTGTCTCAACATACAAATATGGGAGAAATTTGGGCATTTACTTTGCAAACTCATGCTATACTGCCACTGCTCTGCCTTTCTGTGACTCAAATGTGTTTTATGAGTGCCACCGATGGTCCTCCAGCTTCATAATCCTGCCTCAGGGTCCAGTAGAGGATCCCCAAGTACAACAAGCATTTCCCTTCCGTGCACTTTCCTTACTGGGAACTGAGGCTTCTGCTAGGAAGGCCTCCAGGCCAGTAACACACTTGTATGTACAGTGCTATACCCTGGCTAAAGCATTTCCAAAATGCCCTTCCTTTCATTCCTCAGCACCCTAACTCCTACCTTCCAGCACATTTTAAACTCAGAACAACTGACACTTGCAGACAAACTCCCTTGAACAACAGGATTTGAACAAAGCAAAAAGAAGATGAGAAAGAAGCTTCTCATAACTAATCTTACTAAATCCTAACTTTTCAAAAGCCAAAATTCTATACTCAGAAATTCTCTCTCTTTCTCTTTCTCGCTCTCTCTCTCTCTCTCTCTCTCTCTCTGTTTTCTAATATGTGCTGAGTGCCAAATTATTATTTAAATGTGCTCTGGAGTCTTGTGTCACTTATCCTTTGGCATGTGGGATTTTAAATCCCAGTTTTGTAAGTGGATTTTTAAGTCCACTGAGATCTCTCAGTTTTACAGCTAGGACTTCCAACCTCCCTCCCAGCCCTCTTCAGCACTTCATCCATCACCTGAACCCCATGCTGCGGGCTATGAAGAGACATCAAGAGGAGGCTCCAGGCTCTTCACACACTCAAACACTAAGATAAGAAGAGCATTATCTCTGATTTGTCAAAGGCTCAATGTGGGTTTATCCAGAATAATTTCTTCTAAGTCAATGTCCATGTTTATGCACAAAGTTCAGAGTAGCATGGTATTCTAGCTTATAAGAATGAATTTCAGAGACGTAAAATCCATTGGCATTGCAACGAGTTAATTTTTAACAAGTCATGAGCAGAGTTTGGTTAGAAACTGAAACTTGAGGCTGGGGAGATGGCTCAATGGTGAAGGTGCTTGCTCCACAGGGCAGACAACCAGAATTTAGATTCCCAGAACCCATGTAAGTCAGGCACAAAAGTGGTACACACACCTGTAGTCCCAATATGCCTACAGCAATGAGAGGTGAGTCAGGAGAACCACGAAGTTCGCAGGGCCAGTTAGCCTGGCTTTCTAAGCAGCAAAGCAAGAGAGACCCTGTCTCAACTAAGGTGGAAGGAGAGACCCACACCCCAAGGTTGTCTGCTGAGCTCCGCACACTCACCATGGTACATATATGGCCAGCCACAAGTGCACTCACACACACCTACCTCATCATCAGCTGCACATTCACACACACCCATCCATCCATCCATCCATCCATCCATCCTTCCATCCATCCATACTGAAGTTCACTACTGAAAAATCTGTTTTCGTTAAAGAACATTAAGATGTTCAGTTGCTTTGTAAAATAAAGCAAAAGTATTTTTATCCCATGAATATAATATGATTTAAAAGGTTTTTCCTACAAAACTAGTTTATATTGTTTGTCTGAACTTACATATGCAAACAGAAGCTTTTAAGGGTGGGAGTCTTGGTGCATTTGTGTGCAAGTGTATACAGTAGTAAATGTTTTGTTTGTTAAGCTATTTCAAAGATTTGTTTGCTCTAAAATTTTCTATAATTTGCCCACAGTAAATGCCCAGCTTGGCATTTGCATTATTTTATTGACTAAATCCCAGTTTTATCAATGTTTCCCTCCCTTTTGAAAGCACATTCATTAGGTGCATGTATAGAAAACACCTCTGAAGATGACAGGCTAAAGAGTTTATGGAGATTATTTTAACAGAGTCTCAAAGCAGTCATTTGTTTTGAAAAGAAGGGTAAGTTTTGTTTTGTTTCTTGGTTTTGTAAATTCAGGTACAACTAACAGTGGCTCAGTTTGGGATGTGGGCAGGTAAGAAAGACCTTGAAAAGTGATGTTTAGCTGAAAACAAAAAGGGTTGTGTATTGGTTATAGAGCTCACTTTTAACAGGAGGGGAAAAAATTGCTTGCATGTTGCATGATTAACTAGCAGAAGGTGTAACACAGTATTCCAGCTTTCCCTAGAACTAGTCTCATTGTTTTAAAGAAGTCTCCATAATCATCAGTGGCATTTTCCTGCATTGGTGTAAAGCAACAGGATCCAGAGTGCATGCATACAGTGACTTCCGACCTGTCTGACCCAATCCCCACTGGCTTATGGAATTTCTCTGTACTGTATGTATTGCCAAGTGTGAAACCATAATACGCAGTTTATAAGGAAAATAGAAGGCTGCAGATCATTTTGCATGAGTAAGCCCATTAGGGCTATTGAAGCTGACATGTTTTGTTAGCTGCTCTGGGTAAATAAAAACTACAATGGCAAACTGACTCATCATTTACTAGCTTTTGTGCAATATTATAAAGGCAAAAGCAAAACACTTGCACTGTGCTTGGCGTTTAAGGATGGCTTTCCCACAACACTAACAGACAGTGTGTGCAGTGTACTGTAAATGCCATCTCTTACAAATGTGTAGTATTAAATGTGCTCAATTAACATTCTAAAGTATTAAAAGTACAAGAAAACTACTAAGCAAGCATTCTAGCAATACTTACTTGCTCTTTGGTACAACTTTTTTCTTCATTACAATTTTTGTATTGAATTTCGTGTTTTTTATAT
Organism: Zapus hudsonius; assembly: GCA_004024765.1. Lineage (NCBI taxonomy): Eukaryota > Metazoa > Chordata > Mammalia > Rodentia > Dipodidae > Zapus > Zapus hudsonius. Next base: position 10,934 of record PVHP010000574.1, read on the forward strand.
TTGTCTTTAGAGTTAAGTACCTGTGCACCAAGTATTGCAATCACCTTTCTCTTACTACTGCACATGCAATATAACAACACATAGCTTAGGTGCTTAACAACATTCCTTTTTTTTTCTTTAATTAAGGATATGGATTTAATTTAACAAAACAAAACAAAGCCCTGAAGTGTAAAAGTACTATTGACTGCCAACATGGCATGGACTGGATTTTGTAGCATTACCGATGTGGAAATCAAACACAAGCTATTTATTCATTCTTGCTAGAATAATACTTCATATACTGGATACATGTAGACTATGAGATTAAAACACTGAATGAGCCCTGCTAAAAACTACTCTCACCATGCTTTGTTAAGGAACAAAATCTCAAAGTTTTTCTTAAAATACTTGAGGAAAAGTATAAAAAGTAATATATGGGAAATATATACACCTGAATACTGGATACAAGCCAACACCACTGAAATGTCAAACAGGTTTTAGAATTACATCCAATTCCTAATTACTTGAAGGTAAAACTCCCACTTGTAGGTAATTCACTGAGCTTGGAAATCTCTGCTCTCTGAGTCACAGGTGAAGAAGTAGGTCCTATGAGCACTTAAAGTACAAGTGTTAGTTAGGTAAAGGCAAGGATATTAGGACCATTAGATAGCTCTACCTCAACATAAACTCTTGATAGACCTTGATACATTGTGAGGGTTGCACACTTTCCTGATTCTCACAACAACCCTTTGGAGGAAGCACTGAGGTATTATGCCCTTCTTGCTAAAGGAAGAGGAAGCATCGAGAAATGCTCCCACATGGAAAGTGAATACCAGCAATTCCTATCCAGCTATATCCAGTTTCTAAGCTCTTGTTCTTTCCAGAATGTGATGCCAGTAAGTGCACCATACAAAGATGGGTGTGATTATATCTTCGAGATATAATTAAAGTTTAAAAAGTCTTCATTTAAAGACAAATTGAGTGTGGAAGTTCATACTTGCTATCAAGAGAGGCGGAAGAACTGCCCTGGATTTGAGGACACCCTGAGCTACATAGCAAGATCCTATCTCAAACACCAACCCAGGGCTGGGAGATGGCTCAGTGGTTAAAGGCTTTTGTCTGAAAAGACTGCCAGCCCATGTTCAATTCCCTAGTACCCACATAAAGCCAGATGCACAAAGTGGCAATTGTGTGAAGTTTGTTTGCAGTGATGAGAAACCCTAGGGACACACATTCATTCTCTCTCTCCCTCTCCTTTTCCCTCCCTCTCTCTCTCTCTCTCCTTCCCTCCCTCCTTTCCCTCCTTACTTCACTCGCCAATAAGTTAGCAAAAAGATTTTTAAAAACCCAAAACAAAACAAAACACAAATAGGAAAAGTGATCTTATATAACTATGAACATTCAATAGCTTGTAATAAGATCCTAAAAATATGAAGCATCTGTTGTTTTCATTGATTGTATAGCATTATTTTCAGATGTTAATTTATATAATGAAATTAAGATGACTGACTTCTATCTCAATATAGTGGGAGACTGTGTTTTGGTTTGGTTTTGGATATAGGCATAGAATCTGGCATAAGCTATAGGACTGAAATCTACCACTGAGCTATGCTCCAACCTTGTGGTGGTTTGATTCAGGTGTCCCCCATGAAAGTATGTGTTCTGAATTCTAGGTCCCCAGCTGGTGATGTCAATTTGGGAATTGGAGCCTCCTAGAAGTGGTACTGTTGGGGGCAGACTTATGGGTATTATAGCCAGCTTCCTCTTGTTAGTGTTTGGTACACTTTCCTGCTACTGTTGTCCACCTCATATTGGCCAAAATATCCAGCCTCTGCTTGTGCCATGTTTTCCCTGCCATCTATGCAGCTTCCCCTTGAGTCTATAAACCAAAATAAACCCTTTAATTCCTGCAAGCTGCTTAGTCCATGTTTTCTGCCAGCAATGAAAAGCCAACTGCAACAAAGCCCAGCAAAATGGTTTTACAAATATAAAGTAACACAACTAGGAGAAGAAGGGGAAGAGGCAAGCAATACTCTGCCTAAGGTTTTCTGATAATTATTTCACATGCATGATTTCATTTAATCTTTGTCCTGTGAGTAGGAAATTTATAATAGATTTATTGAAGCTCAAGGATAGTCAGTGATGGGGCAGATACTTAAATCATGGTGATGGGGAAGACACTCAGAGAATCCATTGGTTTCATGGAGTTTGGAGGAGGCCAAGGCCACAGAGCTGAGTAAACAGACTCCAAAGAGAATGTCCCCTTGGCCTGGAGGATTTGTGACCCTCAGAAGGCAGGAGCAAAAGGACTTAAAAGGAGCTTTTGATACCCTCCCAGTCTTCCTCCCCAGGACTGATGACAAGAATGAGGACTGGGCAAAGAGCAAATAGAAAATTCCTGAAGTAGAAAATTTCCAAGTTTGTGTATTTAATTACAGAGCATAGGAAACATGCTGAACAGAAAGCAACTCAGAGCTCATGCATACAAGTATTTTTTGAGAGGAAGGAAGGATATTAGGATTGATTTAGTTAATCTATATCTCAATTTAAAAAGCAGGAAATTAAAATCAAAGTAGCAGAATTAGAATACTTATACCTTACTTAACAAATATAAAAGCTACATTTTACTAGAATTCAATTGCTTTAAAATATTCACTATATCCACTATTTAAAATTTCAAATATACAAAAGGGCTTGGAAAATGATAAAATAAATTCCTGCTGAACTCTGTAACAATTGTCAGATCTTCCCATGCTACCTCCTACTAACCTTTATTTGTTTCCCTTTATTGGTTAATGTTCTTTTTGTCCTATCATCTACCCTGCATGCTTTAAAAGTGCAACTCTACAAAAAAAAATGGAATTTTTGATGCAACTCACAAAATTATTATCATGCCTAACAAAACTAAGGCTAATTTCTGGTAGTGGGCCTGATTAGTATTTTAATTTCAATGATTATCTAAAAGTTACCATCTTTTTAACTTTTTTGTCCAAATCAGGATTCAAATAAGGGGTACACCTTTCATTTCATCTCTTCTGGTTTAAAATCTAAAACATCCTTTCCTAACTCTCTCTTTTATCATGCTATCAATTCAATGAAGAAGTCAGCTCAGCCTCACACAGCTGTGTTCACTTCATGCATCTGAACACGGTGGGTCTGAAAGATAGCATCCAGCCTCCAAATAAGCTTTTTGTCCTCAAAGAGGAAACCACAACACATGACATATCACAGGGGCAGCGGCATTTTGTCTTCCAGAAGCTATCTGTATTACTAAGGACTATATGTGTCTGTTATTACAATGACACTTCATTATAACAAGAAGTACATTCAAGTCCTACTTGAGAGATTGTAGAAACCTGGCCAACCTCCCCCGCCCCACCAGCACCACACTACAAAGGCCAGACCTGGGTAATTCTCTCCAGAACAGAGCTGCCCACTGTTTATTATGGAGTTTGGGGAATTAGTAGGCTAACAGAACACTGTGATATGAGGGAACAAAATCAGTTTACCGGATCACAGAATGTGCTCAGCCTCTTTCTCTGTTAGGGTTTTAATTATTGATGCTGCTGCTGCACTGCATGTTTTATAATAATGATGAAGTCTCAGCAACATGAAACCTCACCATATCAGGACATTAAATCTTCAGCACTCAAAGCAAAGGGATGGGGGGGGTGAAGAACCAAGGGTTTGGGTAAGCAGCAAGGACTCTAACATCTGCAGGCAAGAAGAGTTGGACATTTCCAAATGTAAAATACCATGTTGTCAAAAAAGCCAAAACAAAGCAGAACACAGTGCCTCCTGATCTGCCTGCAGTGCACTTGCTATTGGGCACTTGGCTTTTGATGACAGCTCCCAGTAGGGTATGTCCCTGAGATTCTCATTAGGATCATTTCCTCTTTTGCTCCTGACTCATTCTATGAGCTGAAATATTCACACTGGGTGAGTATAGCAAGGCCTCTGGAGACCAAGCACTTGCTGTAAGTGTCCAACATAGTGAGGTCCCCTGATACTGGGAGGCACCAGGACCTTCTCTATCCCACTCCCTGGGAGCCTGATTATTCATTCAAACCCATGACTTTCAGAAACCATTGTCACTAAAATAAAGTAAGGGCTGGAGAGATAGTTGTATTGGTAAAGTGCTCGCCTTTTAAGCATAAGGATCTGAGTTCAATCCCCAGAACCCGTGTTAAAATGATAATACTAAAACTCTTTCTCTGATGAAAAATTTTTAAAAAGCAATGCAAGAGATCATTTAAGATAAAGCAAATAATAAGAAGAGCCAAGAAGGTAGGATGAGAAAGTTAATTCAGAATTATCCCATATCTTTCATCTATGGAACTGTGGCATCCTTAGAGGCAATAAGACACAACCAACTCTTAAATGCCTGGGGGGGCCAACTGTTTTCTCATTGGATGGTCCAAGCTAACCTCATTCCTTACCTTACATGCTAGTAAGAGGCACAAAATAGATGCAAGCTTGCTATCCTTTCCAGCCACTTAAGATACTCCTGGGGGACAGGCACTGAGCTTTAATCAGCTCAAAGCTTTGTACATAGTAGGTCCACAATGAACAAAATCTTTTCGTCTCCTTATCCCTTCTAGGAAATTGCCTGTCCAGGTTGTGCTGCAGACTTTCCTCTGGTACACTTACCACAAATTACAAAATTGCTTGTGACCTGAAATGGATCCCTGCCTAGCAGTTTAGCAACTGAAAATTCTCAGTTCTCGGAGTACAGGGTCTGGCAAGTGACTATGCAGTAAATAAACTGATAGAAGACCAGTGTAAATGGCAAAAAATAAAATTTACAGCAGAAAGAAGCTTCCCCAACAAGGGAACAGAGAAAAAAGAAGTGTGTTGATTCTACAACTCAGAAGTAAACTATTAGGAGTTTACTGTGTACTATTGTTTTTCTATACATTCATAAGTGAATATTTATATTTTTATTATACATCTTATAAAAGTAGAATATCATATATCAGTATCATATATTCTAGTGCAACCTTCTTTATAAAAACTGTAATAGTAAATTTGCATGCCTGGCTTTCTAGATCAGTTCATAAGGTTGTATTTCACTATTTTAGTTGTACAGAATTTGAGTGCCTATACCATAATTAAACCATTTTCTTATTAACAGATGATTCATTGCTAAATTTTCACTTATACACAATGCTATACTAAATCTTTTGCACGACTGTTGTGTGTGCACACATGTGCAGATCCACTTGTTAGTTTGTGCTTTTTACTAGGCACTGTCCCAGACCCCGGAGGTACAGTAGCAAGCGGATACTACCAACATGCTTGATGAGAGGGACGGGCATTAATCAAAGAATCATAGCCCCACACAGAATTTTAAAATGTGATAAATGGCTAGAAAGAAAAAGGAAGGGGATCATATGGAAGCAGCTCGTGAAAGAAAAGGGCAGAAAGAGTGGGGGAAGTGGAGGAAGTACAACAGTCAAGACCACCTGGGACAGGAGAGAGAGCATGGGCCTGCCATAGCCTCTTGCCACTGCAAATGAACTCCAGATGGCATGTGCCATTTTGTCCTCTGAATTTTACATGGATACTAGGGAATCAAACCTGAGCCTGCAGGCTTTGTAAGCGAGTGCTTTTAAACGCTGAGTCCCAAAATCTTAGAACTAGCAATTCCTTCCCCCAAAAGTTTTAAAGCTGTGGCTGTTCCGCTTCTCCAGAACATTGTCTTACTTTGTGTTTGCTTCTATACAGTCCAGTTTCCCTCTTTATCAGGAATTTCCACTGATTTACCTTCAGGTCTTCCTTTCAGTTAAAAAACTGGAAAGCAACCCAAAGTAAAGCTTGTTGGAATCCTGCTTCTGGCTTACCCCTCAGGCCACCATTTCACTTCTACCCACATCCTCTCCTTTCACTGGGCTCCTGTCTTGGTTTGGATCCTCCTTGCCTATTTCCTAAGTGTATCTTCTGGTTCCACCCAGTGCCAACTATCACACCAGTACTGTCTGTATTCTGAGAGCACAAACCTTCACCTCCATTCTCCTGCCGAAAGGCTATTTATTGCCCAAAGTCCCCATGACAATTATAATCAATTTGGGAGAATGGAACTCAGGCTTTTCATTGCTTCTCCTACACCTTTACAGCCTTACCTCCCTCCAAAAACCCATCCCATTATGTTGGCTTCCATCTCTCCAATTACTTTCTGGGAATAGCCCCAGGATTTTCTTGCTCTGAGCCTCTGTTCTTCCCCTCCCCCACTCCCATTCACCTGTGTGAACACTCCCCATCTCAGAACCAGTGCAGAGACTACCAGAGCCTGTCAGGCCCTATCCTCAAGCAGGGTTGTTCTTGACTCCTTCTGTATCTGGCAAATGTCTGGGACCCTCACTGAATGGCATACCTCCAGAGGCAAAGACTGCCCCTTACAAGACTTATCACCCGAGAAATCCTGGCTTAACCCCATCTACTGGATACTTTGCAAGTCATTTTAGTTAATATCAGCCCGCTGAGGCTATGGTAATAAATATCATGAACTGGGCACCTACAAACAATCAGCACTCATTTCTCTCAGCTCTGGAACGTGGGAAGATCAGGAGCCAGAAGATGCAGTACCTGGTGATGCTTTCTAGTTCAGAGAGGGCAACTTCTCTCATCTTCACATGGTGGAAGGGGTGAACATGCACCCTGAAGAATATTTTGTTGGGTTACTAAACCCATGCATAAGGGCTTCACCTTTACAACCTAACCATGTCCCAAAAGCCCCACCCTGGCAGCTAGAATTCCACATAGGAATTGGGGGAAGAGGGAAGGAAGAGCTAGTTATTAACTATGTAGATTATATGAAAATATAAACATGAAATAAAAGGAAAGCAGGGTTGAGAAGCAGAAGTCATATGGATGGCCGTTAGAATTAATAGTCAGAAAACTAGTAACAACAGTATCATGTGATCATCTGGTCCCTCTAATTGAAGTATGTTTCATGCACCCTATAATACCTGCTGAACCCAGCTGTGGGGCAGGTGCTTGACAAGATCCTGAGGATAGAACTTGGTCCTTATAGGATGGTTCAATTCTGTCTCAAGATCTAGCTGGTAGAAGTACATGAAGACAGTTGGGGGAGCTGTAGGTAACTACTTTCTCTCACAAGGAAATCAAATATGGCTAACCAGTGTGCCAGTGTGATTATGGAGAATTGTGAAGTTCAATTCTAGTTTTCAAATCTTCTCTCATAACTTTACACATTGATTAACTCCAGGCAAAAAAAATTAAACTTTTTTGTCCATTAAACTAGAATGCTATCTCACACTTTTGAGTACATTAAGGTAAAATCTGACAACCTGGGTTGGATCCCTATATGATTTCAGAGGATGTCTCACTCGTGTTCCTTCCTTGCCCTTCCCTCATTATTAAACTAGCTAACTCAATTTACTAAGAAGCAATGCAATCCAGATTTAAAGGTAATCCTTGATTTCAGTAGCATCCTTCATCTACATGTTAGATGATGGGTTCTACCAAAGGTCAGATCTCTGAAGTTCCAAGGAATCACTGTTTAAACAATCTGCATTGTATATAGAATTGGCCATTTTATACCAACTTGTCAAGTAGTACTTCAATTCTGACATAGAACTGGGCCAAAATTTGCTCTTATCTAAATTCTGAAAACTTCTGACACATGGTTAACTTTAAATTTCTATCATAATAAGAAACAAGAGAATCTAGGTCTGGCTGGGTTTGATAGTTTGAATGAGTTTGGATGTACGGCCCCATAGACTTGGGTGTTTTATTAAAATTGAGCTTGCAACCCAAGCCCCTAGTAGGCAGATCCCCGTTACAGGGTGCATATCATTGGGGGTGGATCAGAGTTCAGGTGTGTGGAGAGCAGTTTGAGCTCTGGCAGGTTTTGTGGTGTTGGCTGTTAGGTGATATCTCTCTTCTATGATATATAGAAATGAGCCAGCTTCTTTTGCTATTGATGGTGCTTTGGCTGGAATTTTTAAGCCTGAAATAAACCCTTCCCTCCCATAAGCTGCTTCTGGTCAGATGTTTATCCAGCAGCAAGAAGCTGACTGCAACACTGGGGTACACAGATAGGTGGGTACTCTGCATCCCATTCCCTTTGGAAACCAGGCTAATAAGGTTATGAGAGACCAGACACTAAGCCAGTTCCTTAAAGGATTCCTGAAGATAGCCATCAACAAAGGTGAACTCTCACCATAGGACACTGTCTTGAAGGACTTTTCACTACTTCCCAGACAGGCTAACACCTAATATACTGTCTCTAGCAGTCTACCACCAAGTAAGAGTGCACACTGCAAAAAGTAGAAAACCGACCAACCAATCTAATACTTCTGTACATTTCAGCAGCAGCACTGAGTATCTCGGCAGTAATGCCGTGCTTCCAGGTTGCTTGGCACTTTAAACAAATAATGCAATATTGTGAAGCAACTGCACAATCACCTGACAAAGCTATGGGTGACAAGTTAGAGATGTCTTCTTAGCAACTTTAAGAAAATGTATTCAAAGAACAAATTTACAGTGCATCAATATTAATGACAATTTTTAATGAAGCACTTCATTTAGAATGCAACTATAAGGTATGGTGGCATAGGTCTGTAATCCAGGCACCAAAAACAAAGCAAGAGGACTTCAAGTTCAAGAGCTACATAGTAAGACCCTGTCTTAAAAAGCAAAACAGAACAAGCCAACCAATAAACAGAAGTTTATATGGAAGAGGAAGAAAGTGAATAAGCCTGCACCATACTATCATATGAACGGTCATCATTTTTATAGTGTATATATCATATGTTCATGTGTGTGACTGCAAGAGCATACTTGCTACAGCATACATGTGAAGGACCACCTTGAGTGTCATTCCTTGCCTTCTACATTGTTTGAGGCTTGGTCTCTCTTGATGGCCACTTCTTTGAGATTCTCCTCTCTTCTGTCTCCTTTCTCACTGAAAATATGCTCATGCTACACACTTGTCTGACTTTGTATGGATTCTGAGGATCCAAATTCAGATCGTCAGGCTTGCACTGCAAGTGCTTTACCCCCTGAGCTATCTCATTGACCACATCATTATTTTTTTCTATCATTTTTACTTTGTGCTTGTGTGAGTGTCCATGTAGTGCCGCATGTGCTCAAATGCAGCAGGGTGTGAATATCTGATTTGCCAGAGTAGAATGTCGGTGTCCCAGTGCATCATCCTTCACCTCATTCTTATTCCTGATCCTGAGGCTTGCTGGTTTCACAAGCTCTCCTCCTCTGCAAGATTGGGCAAACAGACACACATGTACATGCCCAGCTGTTTATATCGGTCTTGGGTATCAGATTTGAGCTGGGTCTCAGGCCTCCTCAAGTGCTCTTAATTGCTGAGCCCTGTCTTCTTCTGAGCTGTCATTTTTAAAGCATGCTTCCTTGCTTTACTCATATTTAAATAAGTGCATATTTAAGAAAATCACAGTATGTTAAAAGCACACTATTTTTGGTGTGCGTGTGCATATCCATGTATGTGTGGAAGTGTACACATGTGTAGAGGTCAGAGAACAACTTCAGATGCTGGTCCTTGACACGTACCTAGTTGGAGGCAGGGTCTCACAGCTCACTGCTAGCTGGCCTGTGAGCTTCTGTGTGATTTTCTTGCCTCTGTCTTTTTTTTTTTTTTTTAATATTTTATTTACTCATTTTCTAGCAGAGAGACACCAGGGCCACCACCTTGTAGGTCTGGCTTATGTGGGTCCTGGGGAATTGAACCAGGGGCCTTAGGCACTGGAGGCAAGTGCCTTACCCGCTGAGCCATCTCTCCAGCCCTTGCCTCTGTCTTTCTATTGTCCTAGGCACCTTGTGATTATACACATACTACAGTGTCTGGCTTTACATGGATTCTAGGGATCCAAACTCAAGTACTTATGCAAGCATTGCAAGCACTTTATCCACTGAGCTATCCCTTCACCCCCAACAGCAAGCTATTTAAAAGTACATTTATTTAATAAGTTAATTTCCCTCAGAGAGATCTTGTTAGGAGCCAAAGAAGGTGTCTAATCTACTACTGCAATCTTGAACTGATACTGGGGGTTTGATCAATAGTTTAAATGGCAACATGCCACAACTCTCAAAAAGTCATAAATCAACAAAGGCATTGGAAAGCTTATGTGCAGAGAAAGTGCACAGTTGTGAGTTATAAGACATACAGCTATTCTATGTGAAATTAAGAAACTTGATTCAGAATGTTCATCAGGGATCGGTGTCTTTTTCTCAAATGGAAATACATTAGTTTTTATAGGTCTTGAGAAAAATGTGCTCACTGCAGAAAAAAAGTTTCAGACAAGACAGAAAAACAAGATTCTAGGACTTTTAGGCTGGGGGTATAGCTCAGCCGATAGTGTCTGCCTCGCATGCAAAGAAACCTTCAATATCCTACAAGACATAAACTGGGTGTGGTAAGATAAACCCTTCATTTCAGCACTTGGGAGATGGAGACAGCAAGTCATCTTCAGCTACAGAGAAAGTGGAGGTCAGCCTGAGGCATATGAGACCTTGTTTCAAAGAAGGGTGAAAGAGGAAGAAAGAAAAGGGTAGAAGGGAGAATGAGAGGGAAGGGGGAGTTGGGAAGAGGGAAAGGGAAGGGAATGAAATGGAGGGAGGGAATAGAAGGAAGGGAAGGAGGGAGAACGTGGGGAGGGAAGGGGGAAGGGGAATTTGAATGGAGAAAAGGAATAGAGAAGATGGAGGGAGGGAAGGGAGAGGAGAGGGGAAAAGGTGGGAAGAAGGAAGAAAGGCCGCTGATTTGAGGCCTAGGTTCACACTGCTTTGATAAGCAAAACTGCTATTTGCTAGCCTGCCCTCCCTTAACATTCTACAAGAGCACAAAGCGTAGCACTGAAATGACTTTCCAGTGGGGGTAAAAACAGAGGGGGATGTGCTAACGTTTCTCATATCCTCATTCCATCTTCATTAAGCATTCACTTGGCTCCAGTGAATACATTCTGCCTCACTACTTCCAAATAGATGGGCTGTTTTCAAATAGAGGGGGAAGCATGCACTTCTTAGGGTACAAGAACAAGGAAAGTATTCATCTGATGTTTTGCCAAAAGTTAACCAAAAACAGCCAAATGAGCAGCTTCACAACTTCCTACTAAAGAGTGCTAAACTCTACCTTACGTGTGGCTTGGACAGTGCCTGTCTAGTTCCTAAACATCTTGCTTGGATTAGTCAGAGCAGACATCAGCAGTTTTGAGAGAAATCACTAAAGCAGAGTTCTCATGGGCATTTAGGTACATCAACACCATTCCTTAAAGAGACTGCTCACTATTTCCTTTTTAATTCATCTAATAACTTTCTGCTGGTATGCCGAGAGGTACATAAACCGCTCTATCTCTAGACAAGATTAAATAAAAATAAAACTGGGTTTAATCACATTAGCCACAGCACAAACCCAATAGTTAACTGTGGCTAGTGGCTACTCTCATCACCAGATAAAGTTCTATAGGATATTACTATTACATAGGAACTAAAGTAAATGAACTCCACAAATGTGATGTTAAATTTCATCATGGATGTTGGAGAAAGACACAAGATCACCATCTCTCCCTGAGGAGTTATCAGCAGTTGCTGAGGAGCAAGAAACATTTTCTGCAGTACCGTAGCCACTGTTTAGTTGTACATGATCTGGTTAATAATTCCCCACCCATGATCATGCAGACAACTGCATATTCTCTCTCTCTCTCTCTCTCTCTCTCTCTCTCTCTCTCTCTCTAGCAAAACTGATGTTTTTACACCTCATGGTGGTGATCACACTCCAGGGTTGGGACATTGAGTAGGCTGAGGTTCTGGTTGTGCTGATCCAGACCAAAGGCTCTGGATGCAAATGTGTTCACAATGGGAAATACAGAGGACTCAATACTGAGGGTGTGTGCTTTTTGGTACATAAGTTGTACTTTTTTGCATATGAATGTATGTGTTTGGGAAGGCACATGTGTGTATAACAATGTGTGCATATAGGGAGGCCAGAGAACAACACTCAGTATTCTCCTCAAGTATGCAATCCACATCCATGAGAGTTTCTCATTGTCCTGGAGTTCACCGATCAAGCTAAACTGACTGGCAAGCAAGCTGCAGAGATCCACCTGTCTCTGCCTCTCCAGCACTGGGATTACAGGTGTACATGACCATGTCTCATATAGGTGGGTGCTAGGTATTGAATTCAGGCCTCAAGCACTTTACTGACTGAGCTTTCTCCCCATAAACTGGACCAAGAACCAGATCTCCAAGGGGAAGTCCCCACTAACCATAGATCTTCAGAAAGGCTACACCTTAAAAATCTCACCAAACTAGCAATATTTGTCTCAATTAACCAATCTCTCCATTGGAGATTCTGTTTATATTTTTCAGAAATCAAAGAGAGTCTTGGACAACAGAATTCCACCCATAGGACCTGAGTTGAAGGAGGCACCCAAGCAGGAGAGGAACCAACTCAAACTTACCATTTGGAGCCCTAACACAACCTTTAAGGAAGTGGCATGATGAGCAAAAGAGCTATTCTCACAGAAAGGCAGATGTCCTATGGAAAGATAATGGAGATAGACAACAAGGATGCCCAAAATAGTCCAAAACACAAATCCAGAGACTCTTAAAAACTCAACAATTATGCAAACTTAAAACTCACCCACCATGACTCAGGGAAATTTGTGGAAGAGGTGGCAGGAAGACTGTAAGAGCCACGGTGAGGGAGAATATCTAATGCATAAAGGGGTGTGACATCCTGGTTTTAAGGGGTTTCTCTAAAAACACAAGCTACTGAGCATCTTACTATGTTAATATATATATTTATATACTAATAAAAAATTACAAGAAGGGGAAAAATCAGTCTTGGCTAACTGACAAAAATCTTTCTTTGCTTCCATCATTCTCTGATGAGAATGACCTTAGATATTTATACTAAATAAATGACATGTCTCGAGATGTCAATTACTCTCAGTCAAGGAAAAGGGATTGGGTATGGCTCTATTGGTGGAGTATATGTATGCTTAATATTCTCACAACCCTAGGTTCAATCCCCAGCATGGTGCAAACCATGGAGATAGTGCATACCTTTAATTCTGGCACTCTGGAAGTGAAGGCAGGTGTATCAAAAATTCAAGGTCGTTCTTGGTTACAAACCAAGTTTGGGCCCAGCCTGAGCTACATGAAACCCTCTTATCTGTGAGGATGAAAATAAGGAAAGGAGAAAGGAAAAGAGGGAGAAGATATTTTCATATTTATTTTCTTCTGCTTAAATATGACTGTCCTGAGTATGAATGAATAAAGAACTATAATGGAAGTTAGAAAAAAATATAACTAGGAAGTATTTTCAAGATGTTTAAAGAGAAAACAAATTGTACAGAGGGTTTTAAGTAGTTACTAAAGACACAGAAGAAATTCAATTCTTAAGACAGTCCTGGAGAGATGAAAGAAAATAGTCAATGAACCTTAGAAAAAGATGGCTAACTCATCAAGTTGGTCATGAAAAGTCTCTCAAGTCCTTTAGACACACTCATAAAACTCTGAAAGACTTGCAAAAACAGGAATAGCAAGTTGTCACCAATACCTACCATAAGCTTTACTTGATTTGACATTTGAAAACTAAAAGTTCCTGTACAGATGCCAATATTGTAATTATACTTATGGGACTTAGATAGAAAAAGAAATGACACTGAGCTAGACATAAACAAAGTTCAAGAATAATTTCAACCATGACTTATCTCCTTGACAGAGTCGACCAGCAGAAGGATCAGTATGAGGAAAACAGTACTGGAAGGGATTTCAAAGGTTGTCTTGTTCATTGTTTTATTTTAGTAAAACTGCTTTAAAACAATTCCATAGATTAAAATTTTACATATTCAGATAAGGGCTTTTTTGTTCCTCTTATGGGATCCCATTTTCAATGACTGTCACTATGTGAAAAGCTTTCCTTAGACACCTAAATTCAGTAATACTGCCAGTGATTTTTGTTTTGCTCTTAACAAAGATGAAAGGCTGGCAATATCTACTCCCTCCATGAGGATCTATCATCTCCTCTATGAATATCTTTTTCCTCCACGAGTATCTACTCTCACAATGAGTATCAATTCTCTCCATGAGTATCCACTCTCTCCCCAAAGATCTGCTCTCTCCATGAGTAACTATTCCCTCCATTAGTATCTGTTCTTTCCAAACATTCACAAGTCATTTACAAGACATTTTCACATATACATCTTTAATACTTGAAAGAATCTTATCATGATCTGTCCCATTTCCACAGATGAGAAAATTCAGGCTGAAGAGAAATCGAAGGGTAGATGACAACTGTGAGAACCCCAAAGTTAGTAATAAGCAAATAAGTGCTTAGGCTCAAATACAGCTATATACTTTATACATAACTGTTACTAAGTCACCAGCCCCTTTAAGTGCTCCCCTGACATACCCAAAATAAGTCTAGAACAAGAAACTGTATTTTAGGGCAAATGCTAAGCAATATTTGAGGACTAAGTCCTATAGAGAATTCACATGTCATTTGATGTTATAAATTGACTGTGCATTTTTGCAGTAGAGATTTGTGAGTTGTGCCAACATCATTCCCCTTCTTCCATTAACTGTACCCAGATTTCCCCCAGGGACTGTCAATCACATTGCTTAGTCTTCCCTTGTCCAGAGAACTAGGAAAGAATCCAGGCTAGGCTGATCAGAAAGTTTTTCCCAGGAATCTGAATCTTGAGTGAGTGACAAAGATTGAAATTGGCCAGAGTTCATCATCTCCTAGGCCTGCTGATTTCAAAAAGCTACTCTGGCTTTTCAGTCCTCCCAGGAGCTCATACTCCCAGTTCTTTGTCTACTTAACCCTGCCAGTATTGGTTTCTGCTGTCTGCAATCCTCTGGCTCTTCAGTCAGACAAAAGTGCCTTTATATACAGGTGGAAATTATTAAAATGAAATTAGCCTACAAGCATTTTATAAATTAAGAAAATGCCTTCATGTTGGTCTTTTTTAAATCAAAGATAGAAATAAGATATGTCCTTTAGAACCTTGGCTATTATTTTTTTAACCTTAAAAAACACTTCTGGGATATTAAACTTCAGAAGATTAGAAATAAAATTGAAAGCTTTAAATATGTCTAATGAGGCACTTTCCTTGACAAGTCTGCCCTTAGAACTCAGGTATTTCAGCACTGGACCTAACCTTTAAATTTCAGGCAGTTTAGATATATCCACTCAGTTTACTGTAGGTAAGGTATCATGTTCCTGGGCTTAAGAACATGATCACCTCTTTTCACCAGTGAAAGTAAAAGAAGGAAGGATTTCATGTGGAGAGTCTCTCTCCCTTGTGGAGACTTTTAATACCATCAGAAAACTAAGTGTGAAAAATAAGAAAATGCCAGCCAATTTCTCGGAACCAGAAATGCCTGATTTAAGATGATGTTTTATCTGTATAAGTTGATAGTTACAGAGATGTTACACATAATTGCCTTATTTTACCCATGGATCCATTCCTGTGAGCTCTCAGTTTACAAGTCACATTCAGCATAGCAACCTATTGTTATTAGCTATTTCCCTGGGTATTGGTCCAAGGATCCCTATGAACTTTCTGTAGGCCAACTGCGGCATACACTACAACAGGGAGGGACTCTGAGATGCACCAATACTGTTTGCTACCTCATCTCTGTGACATTTAGTTATTAAGCAATGACACCATTTGTTTTCAGAGGGAAGGGAGTGCAGATTTCTATATTCATTAAGAGATAATGATGTGCCCTGAATTGTTTCCAAGAAGCTGAAAATTTTGTTTATTTTTCCCTAGTCCCTTTTCAGGTAATCTTATAAGCTCCCATTACAAAATGATTGTAGGGAATTGCACTGGAAGATTATTGGAAGTAAACGATAGGCCTATTTTAACATAAAACAAAACCTGTGGCACTCTTTAAAGTCTAAAAATTCAAAACTAAACCAAGTCATATGGTCTTAGGCTAGCTTTGAATTTCCTCACTTTGTACAGTACATATAAACTGTCTTCTTAATGAAATATGTTTCCCTAGTTTTAAGCCTTGAGCGTTTATTGTCAAACACCCAAATTTGTTTTCCACTAACGACTAAAACACAATTCCATTTTTTCTTCTGTTCATTTTTGCGTGTCTGGGGAAAGGAAGTTGCATGCATGCATGCATGTTTTTATGTGTGTGGGTCCACAAGTCAGTGCATGTAGACATGGTTGATGTAGGTGACTCCCTCTATTACTCTCCACCTTATTTGTTGAGATGGTCTCTTACTAAACCGAGAGCCAGCCAATTTACGTAGCTCACTAGACAGTAAGCCCAGGTTATCCTCCTGTCTCCACCTTCCAAGCACTGGATTATAGGCACTTACTACACACCTGGCATGTAAGTGGGGTGTTGGAGATCCAGACATTAGTCCACATGCTTTCTCGGCAAGCACTTTCACCGAGCCATCTCCCCAGCACCCAACATTTTTAGACATAATTTTAAAGACACAAGAAAAAGATATCCATTAAAAGTTCATGTAGGATGAAATTAAAAACATGCATTCCAGACAAGTTGCCATTCACATTCATAGACTACTGTGTTAACTGTTCCAATGAGAAGTCCACCTACCTTATTGTGCTCATACTTGTATGGGATCTTGAGTGTGTCCATAGCTCTGATCATGGCCTGCATGGCCGTGAAGATGTTCTGATACACGAGCTTAGTGAAGCCCCTTTTGTCTTCATCAGAGTATCCAGACCCATGGATGATCCTCATCTGCTTGATAAAGGTACTCTTGCCACTCTCTCCTGTCCCTGAAACACAAACAGCAGTAGCACATTAGATCACACCATCTTCTTGGGCTCCCAGATAACAAAACTAGACACTGGCTTAGATTTGATATCCCCAAAAGATCTGCTGAGAAGCATTATCAGTCACCTACTGGAGACACACAGTAAAATTAGAAAAGCAACAGTCCATTTCAAAGGTAGAGGAGCTCAAAAATCTATCACTTCTTTGGAAGTCCCTCAACTTGGAACTATCAAAACAGAGACTTGTAGCCATGTGCCACTAAGAAAATGGCCACAGCATCTTTAAAACAGTAATTTTAAAACTTAAAAAGCCCTCTCCCTCATGAAACACAGTCTGCTGCCATGAATGGCTGACCACACTCCCCACTGAGAGAGAACAGAGAATTAAGAAAAGAGCACTTGTGCAATGGAGGAGCCAAAGCCTGGGGGAGCCAATCAACAGCTTCTAAATTCAGCCAAATATTCCACTTAGTGAGGGGGAGCCTTAACTTGAACTGGGGACTTAGGGCGATATGCCCTAAGACAATACAATGAGATTGTAGGAGAGGCTACTAAAAATAGAATCTAGCTAATTCAGAAATGTGTATCTCAGTTAACCTATACTGATCTCACTCTCCGATAGAGATTCTGTTTGTATCTTTCAGAATGCAGCCAGAGAGCTGTGGCTCATCCAACCCTACCAACAAGCTGCAGGCCGATAGCTGACATCCTGACAAGAAATGAGCCACCCCAGACATACCGTGGAGGATCCATATGGAACCCTGCAGAGAATGATGGGATGAACAAGTGACCCATAGTGACAGCCAATCAGTCAACACAGGATAAGCCAGTGAGACAGACACCAATGATTTTTGACACAACCTAAAGCAGAAGTACAGAGACCTCTAAGTCCTCAACAATAGAACAGTCTTAATACTTACCCACCACGACTCAGGGAACTGAGCGGAAGAGGGGGCAGAAAGACTGTGAGAGCCTTGGTGGGGGAGAATATCCAAAGTCATGGTCCCCCTCAGTAACAACATAATAGGACAGGCGGAACCGGGCTGACTCCTTGGCTATCCATGGTCCCCTGCTCCAAGGACTGATACATACTGCCCACTGAGGAGGATATCCAGCTGAGTGGGGATGGGGAAGAGGGGCATTGGGGAACTGGGGATAACAACTCATTGTTTGCCCATTAAATAATGTAACTCATTAAGGACAATAAAAAAATATTTTTAAAAAGCCTTCTCCCTTTGAAATGCATCCCAGACTCCCAATGTGTTGTCAGAATTTGGATTTGGAAATGATATCCTTAAACCAATGCTGTTCAGAGAAAGTTATGAGGAAAGGCATACAAACTTCCACACATTTTCTCCAGTTTTGAATTAGGGAATAAGGAGAACACAACATCCTGGTAAGAATAGAGCACAGGCCACTTTTTTCACCCTCTGCCAGCAGTATCCACAGTGTTTATTTCCAAGAGGTTGGTTGGTTTTGTTATTCCCAGGAACTACCGAATTAAAAAAAAATAAAACGAGGGGCTCTTTTCCCTCTGCCATTCCTGGCAACAGTACTTAAAAGTTACTGGATGTGCTTTCTTCTAGGTTTTCCATTTCCCCTTCTTCAATAGTTCTTTTATAAAAATACAGATCTAAAACCTTCACTTTTCTAAATGAGAGTGTCTTTTTCTCTCTGTCCTTTTCACTTTCTATATCTCACCCCTTTCCAGATTACGAAGAAACCAAAAAAAGAAAAAAGAAAAAAGCTTATCATTCCCACAATAATGTGAAAAAATGCCAGCATGTATATTTAATGTAAAAGAATAGAAAGAAATATGGAAGACCTTACGACCAATATTCTTAAAGCCCCTTTCTCCCTGCAAGGCAGCTAGGTGGGAAGACGCCTAGGAAAGGAAAACAGGAAGGGAAGAAGAGGGAAAGAGAAGTAAAAGCTAGGAATTACAACATCTGACCTAATTTTCATTTTGTTTTCTGATGTTTGGCTTTCATTGTTATCTATGAAAAAATAGGAAAAATCCAAATAAATACTACAGCTATTATTAAAGTACTCTTAAAAGATGATAAATGTCTTAGAAAACACAGAACTGGCAGACTTACAATAAAAGATGATTCCTTTATACTCTTCCTGTGAGTTTTAGTAAGGTGATGTGGGATTCCTTGAAACATAAATTTAACATTGAAATGTGGATGTTATTTCACGTTTTCATGGGATTAATCTGAAAATTTTACTGAACATTTTATCATTCCAGCAATTAATACTGGAGAAACACATACAATATCTGGAAAAAAAAATCACCTCCAGTAGAAATGCAGAGATGATTCATCCTTTACAGAAACCAGTATCTTTATTCTCCTAAGCAATTAAAAATATGTAAGAAAAAAATCCAGATTCTTGACTGTTTATCACTATCCTGAGCAAGCAAAAGGTATGTTCAGAGTACAGACCTGCAGGCATGATCATCAAATCAGAGCCTCTGCCAGTCCTCTGCACTCTAAAAACTGAAGAGACCTTGATTTGCAAGGTTAAAGGTATAAAAAGATAAGGAAAGGAAGTTGTGGTGACACATGACTTTAATCTCAGCATTTGGGAAGCAGATAGGAGGATCATTGTGAGTCCCAGGCCAGCCTGAGACTACACAGTGAATTCCAGGTCAGCCTGGGATAGAGTGAGACCCTACTAAAAAACGAAGAGATAAGATAAGATGATTAAAAAAAAAATAGAACAAATAAAAGTCAGAGAGTAGAGAGAGCCCTTTTTCTTCTATTCATCTGACAAGAACATAAATGAAGTATGTTTCTTTTCAGTCATATCAGGAAGAATAATCAACAGTTGAAATCTTTTTGGCTCTAGTCCCTGGACCCCCTCAAACATAGTCCCCATGCTGGACATCACAGGAATTCAGGAGTAGAATGTATGACCAATGAATGAATGAGGAGGAATTAAGAGGAAAGATAAGGAAATTTAAAAAATCATGTCTAAAGAAAGATATTTTCCTGTTGCCAGAAACACAACCAGGAATCATTTCTCCACTTTCTCATCTTGCTCTGTGATGCCCCAGATCCTGACAGATGTCCTCCCTCCTCTGCTTGGGGTAAGACCACACCAAGAAAGATGCCACAGTGAGAGAAAAGGAAGGGTATTAATTCCTCTATCCCCCTACACATACACAAGTATGGGCTGGAAAGATGGCTCAACAGTTAAAAAACACTTGCCTGCAAAGCCTAAGGACCTGGGTTCCATTCCCCAATACCCACATAAAGCCAGATGAACTAAGTGGCACATATATCTAGAGTTAATTTGCAGTGGCTAGAGGCCCTGGCATGCCCGTATTCATTCATATTCTCTCTCTCTCTCCCTCTCTCCCCTCCCCTCTCTCTCCCTTTCCTTGAAAATAAAAAATATTTTTAAAAAATAAAAACATAATTATGTGAGTCCCATGAAAGACCTCTTCTAAATGGTCTCTATAAATGTGGCCAGAAAATGACCTTAGGAGCATAATTTGTATCTTACAGCAAATCTTTTCTAGCACAAGCTCCTCAAAATACTCAGAAAGGAGACTACTTAAGAATCAAGCTATTAAAAAGGCCATTTCATCTAGTATATATAATTGCTTATAAAGGATACAATTTGATTTTTCTTCCCTACTCACTGGATATGGATAAAGCACAAGAGAACAAACCCTATTTCATTTGCTATCTATCACCTTCAGACAAACACTAAAATATGAATGTAATAGCCTCCAATGCAGTGCACTAACTTGGGAAGCTGTTATATTGTATTAGACAAACACATTCTCCCACCCGATCTGATGCTCACACTTTAGGTTTTCTTTGTCAAGATCTTTTCAAAACAATAGGATTCCCCCATACAAGGTCTGCCACAAATTCAAATTTATGTTTCCAATCCACACGAAGCATCTATACATTTACACTAATTGTTTTGCCCATTTTGGATGATGTGATCTGCAAACAGTTCTGTAAAAATGATTTTCAAATCCAATCCTACATTATCTACTTAATGGTCATGAATTAGCATTTATTATTGAAAGCAATCATGGACTCACTGTTTCCATCTCTAACACCTAAGATGGCTTCTTGGTTTACTCTCGTATCAAAAGAGCTGCCCAAGGGGCAATCCACATGCACCCAAGCAATGCTCAGTGCCCTGAAAATGCCAACAACTCCTGGCTCTGCCCTGAAGAATTCTGGTGCCCCAACTACATACAAGGACCCGGGGAAACAATCAGCAACACTACCATGAACTCCAGTGGTCCATCTAGTTCATCCTCTCTACCTCAGAGAAAGGCAGAAAATATAGCTAGCAGGACCTCTCATCTCACAGGCTGAAGGCAGGCAGTCTGTACCACTTCCAGCTGTTTTTAGGTTCTGAGAAAAAAAATGAGGGGCTGGAGAGATGGCTCAGAGGTTAAGGCACTTGCCTCCAGTGCCTAAGGCCCTGGGTTCAATTCCCCAGTACCCACATAAGCCAGACCCACAAGGTGTTGGCCCTGATGTTCTCTCTCTCTCTCTCTCTCTCTCTCTCTCTCTCTCTCCTTGAAAATGAATAAATAAAATAAAAAAGAAAAGTCACTGGTCATGACAGCTGTGATTGAGAGCTTTAAAAAAAAAGAAAAAGAAAAAAATGAGAAAGGCAAAAATAGATGCTGAAGCAGTAGTGTTTGAGACTGTAGGGTGATGATGTTGATCTCATCCGGCCAGGGCCTTTCATAACTACTTGGAGAGACTGTCACATCTGAATCCCTTAATGAATGTGAAGGCTCTGTACCTTCCACACCCTCCTGGATGGCTAGCTCACAGATAAAGGGAGAACAAAACTTGAGTTGCATGGAGCTGAGCAACTGCATTTCAGGTGCATTGGTTTAAGACAAGAGTCTGAAATATGGACTCTCAGCATCAACAATGCTGAACTTGTCTATTTCCATATAAACTTAGATGAAGCAGAAGTAGCTATTTCAAGGATGACATGAACCCACAACTTGCAAAGAATTAATAGCACTGAGATTTATTTAATGGCACTGAATCAAAAACATTCTATATAATGTAAATACTTTAGGCTATATTGACTTAAAAATTCTGCTTTCTGTGATTTCTGCCACTTATGTAAAAAAAAAAACCTATATTCAAATATGAGAAGCTCTGGAACAACAGTCTTCTTAACTTTTTCTCTTTTAAAAAACTTTTTTAGAGGCTGATAGGATTGCCTGTGGTTAAAGGTTCTTACTAGCAAAGCTTGCCAGCCCAGGCTCAATTCCCCAGTCCCCAGCCACACACACATAAAGACAGACACAAAAAGTGATGCAAGAGACCCAGTCACACCTGTGTATACACACACACACACAAACACACACACACAAACTGTCCTTAGAAGACAAGGGTGGGCATATTAAATCCTTTATTCTCAACCTATTCTATACCAAGATACTAAATGGTTTTTTTTTAATGTAGCAGAGAAATTAACTGAACTTTGTATCACCAACTGTGAAACAAAACTGATAGCCCCCACAGTTAGTAGGAACCAGAACTGCTATATTGGGGGAGGGGGAAGACAGGCAAAATGTATTGGCAATTCAATTATTTGGTAGAAGTATTTGAGAGATTGTGCAGTCCTAGGTTTCCCAAAGTAGTCAAATCCTCATGGAGAATCCTCATGGGTTTATGTCATCTTTGAAATATCTACCTCTGCTTCATCGAAGTTTATATGGCAATAGCCAATTTAATCAGCCTCAAAAGGTTCATCAACAATAGAGCTTTTTCTGAGCATGTCTACGATAAAGACTTGTGTATTAAAAACTAACACTAGGCTAGGTGTGGTAGCACACACCTTTAATCCCATACTTGGGAGACAGGAAGTTGAGGCCACCCTGAGACTATGTAGTGAATTCCAGGTCAGCCCCGGCTATAGAGAGACCTTGAAAAACAAAAAAAAAAAAAAAACAAACAAACAAAAAAAATTCAAACAAACATTAGAAGCCCAGCATAATGACTGACACACACACTTGAGTGGTCAGAGACAGGACGATTACCTATAAACTCAAAGCAAACCTGGTCTACATAGTGAGTTCCAGGCAAAAAAAAAAAAAAGGGAAAACGAGTAAGTGAGATCTTCTCTCTTAATATACTAAAAACATGAATTTGTATATTTTTAAATAGCAGACTTTTATGTACATTAGTTATATTAGCTTTTAATTTTTAAAGCTAACATGGATACAGACTGAAGAACAGGAAGTTTATGTAAATGTTTTATGTTAAAGCTTTTTCAGGAGGTTCTTTGTAGCAACCCACTCAACTTCCCCCCTGTTCTCCCAGGAGTGCATACTCCTCTCTTCTCCCCCTAGGTGTATTTTAGAGAAAACAATGTCTAGAAGCCCTAACTTTTGCTAAGGAGGGAAGTGACTCATTCAAGGAAGCTGCTCATTGACAGCTAATTAGGAAGAAGAGGGACTAGAACCTATCAAGGTCTCCTATTTGTCCTGGGTTCCTGGACACATCTTTTTATGCAAGTACCCACGTGCACATGAGCACTTGTGGAAGCCAGAGGTTGATGTCTGACTTGGACTGATCTCTTACTCTTAAGCTCTGGGGCCATTAAGAGGTACCTGAGCACAAACACTGTGACATCACCACAGTCTATTTGTAAGTGAGATAGCTTCTAAGCACTTAACAGGATCCTCCTACCTCTGCATCCTGAGTGATGGGATTAAAGGTGTACACCACCACACCTGGCTGAGTAGTTTTTTTAATTATAAATATTAAGCTGTATTTCTATGTTGCCTTTTTTTCTATTTTATTTATTTATTATCCACAATTATATACACTTAATAAGGGATTAATGTGTTGATGGCTCCCATTCCCCTATTTCCCTCTTCCCTATCCCCGGTCAATTGGATTTCTTCCTCCGTGGGCAGTCTGGATCAGACCATGGGGTAAGGGGTTGTGAAAAGCCCCTTCAGTTCCACCCCCCTTTGCATGTTGTTACTGAGGTGGGCAATGTCTCTAGATATTCTCCCCCACCATGTCTCTTATAATCTTTCCACCCCCTCTCTGGCTGAGTATTTTTTAAAATCAAAACTGCCCCAAAATATCCATGATGAACAAAACAAGACAGGATCACTGACAGTGCTGAGCTGTGCCGTAGCAGCAAGCAAGGAACAGCCTTTCTTTCTGTACCCATAGCAAGTACCTTTCTTACCCAACTATTCTTGGCCCCCCTGTAGTTCAATCCTCTTTTCCCCAAATTAACTGAGATGCTGATGATATCCCAGTATCTCAATATTTAAAATACATAGTGTTTGGAGATGTGCAGCTTAACTCATGTCTTCATAATTTTATTAGGTGTGTTCTTCATGATGTTCTTTTAGACAACCAGGATATGAAATAATTACCACTTTCAAAAAAGTGGCAAAATGGGCTGGAGAGATGGCTCAGCGGTTAAGGCACTTGCCTCCAGTGCCTAAGGCCCCGTGTTCAATTCCCCAGGACCCACATATGCCAGACCTACAAGGTGGTGGCCCTGGTGCGCGCGCTCTCTCTCTCTCTCTCTCTCTCTCTCCCTGTATCTCTCTGATTGAAAATGAATAAATAAAATATTCAAAAAAAATCTCAACAGATTCCTTTTAAAAAAAAAAAGTGGCAAAAAAGAGCTGGGTTCAGTGACATGCTCTTGTGATAACAGCTCTCTGGAAGCTGAAGCAGGACTGAGAGTTCAAGGCCAATCTGGAACATATAGAGAAAACTTTTTTTTTTAAATGCAGGGGCTGGAGATGGCTCAGCAGTTCAGGTACTTGCCTGCAAAAAACCTAACAACCTGAGTCCAATTTCCCAGTATCCACATAAAGCTAAATGCACAAAGTGGTGCATGCATCTGAAGTTCATTTGTAGTGGCTAGAGGCACTGGAGCACACATTCTCATTCTCTCTCTTTCTCTCTCGCAAGTAAATAAAAATATTCTTTAAAAGTAACATGCAAATGTACACATGATATACAAAATGATAGATGAATAATAAAGTATCTGATAGTGATAGGAATTAGGCTTTTTAAATAAAACCAGGGTGGCCTTGTTGCTCCTTTGAGAGCCAAGGAATGATGTTCTAAGAAGTTCCATGAATACATGACTATAGACCCAAATACATGACTATGTACCCGGCCAAAAAACTTAATGTGGAGCAGCTGACATAGCGACCAAGGTCGGGAAGGAGCTTAGCTGTCAGGTTAGAAGGTATCAAGAGGGCAAGTGTGGCTGCAGCAGGTATGGTGGATGACAAGAGATAGAGATCACACAATATGGAACATCACACCACAGGGAAACAGGTTTGGATTTTATTCTAAGTAGAAAGACAGCTTTGCAGAGTTTTTAAACGGGGAAATGACATGGTTTGATTAATGCTAATTAAGAATAGGTTTAAGGCGAAGTTAGCAGGATATTCCAATAATCAAAAGACAGTAGTAATTTAGACCAGTATGGCAGGAAGATATAGAGAAGTGTGATATTCTAGCTTAGCGATGGATTGAGATGTGGGTGGTAAGAGGAGAAAATTAAATTGGGAAAACACCAAAATTTCTAGATGGATGAATATAGTGTACTCATAGAGAAGCCTAAAGGGATTGGGGGGAAAGGGTACATTCAACTTAACTGTGTACTCCTTCCAATGGGAAGCACTTTATGTCCATCCTTAAGGCTTGTGACACTGGCATGGAATGTGGTTTATGTCCTACATTCTCAAACAAAGGCAAGGACATGGACGTGACTGGGCTCCTTATTTTAATGGATGAGTCAGAGTGACTGCAGAGCCTGAGTTATAATTTCACTTCCTATGAGATAAATCTCCTTGGCTAAAGAAATTATTTTGATCTCTAGGTTACATATACACATTTACAAAGTGGTATCACTACTATATATACACTTCAGAGAAAAATGGGTCTTCACTAATGTTATTTGGAATCAAGAAGATATCATAAAAATACTAAATCAAAATAATTACTACATTTTAAGAAATGTATCCACCCACAGAATTTAACACTGTTTTTTTTGTCAGATAATAAAAAACATGAATGTACGCAACCCATATTTTTAGGTCACACATAACCTGTATATTTTTAAAACTCATTAGGCAGAATATGCAAGTTGAACTCTGAAAAGACACCATGCAGCCTTGATGAACACTTCCTCCAAGTAGAGAGGCTAGGGGCCTCCCTGCAGGAAAGCAACAAATTTAACTTGCAGCAGAGGAAAAGGTGCAAGGTGGAGCTAACATGCCAATCCCACCTCGCTTCATACCCATCACATTATCAGCCGGAGCAGGCAGAGGCCCTACTCACCCAACCTGAAGCAATACTGACTGGCATTCAGCCATCTGGTTGACGGTGAGAAATGGGCCTGGATAAGCTCCAGCTTTCAGATTTTATAATAATCTCCTTCTCTGTATGTTGCTGTACAACCATTTGTTATATTTCTTATAAGAAAATTTTTAACTATTATTCACTATATATTCAACTATTAACTCAAAGGAATTGACTAAAACCTGCAGTAATCTTCTTTCAAGGTTATCATGGTCAAAAATTTTTTTACTCATAGCTCTTCACTTTAAGCCTATAAAAATAATTATCTTTTGGAGATAGGGGAACTGAGGCACAAGAGGAGGCAAGCCAAGTATTGCTCCCATGAAGAAAAGCAATCTGATTGGGGATGTCTCAACAGATGTGCAGGTGCTCAGAATGTTCCTAGTCTATCAAATAGGCCTAGCATTGCAATAGCATCTGGCTGATAGGCATGCTGTAGAAAAACAAAGCTACTAAATCTGTTCCTATAGAGGTTACTAATCTAATAAGAGCCTCTTATTCATGTGGCATTTGAGAGTTAATATAAATGAAAATTCAACTTAAACTGGACCTGATGGGCTACACCTATAATCCCAGCACTCTGGTGACAGACGCAAGGAGGATTGAGAGTTCATTGCCAGCATGGAAAACACAAAACTAGACTGTCTCAAAAATAAATGAACAGGGCTGGAGAGATGGCTCAGCAGTTAAGGTGCTTGCCTGCAATGCCTAACAACCTGAGTTCAATTCTCCAATACCCAAATTAATCCGATACACAAAGTGGTGCATGCACCTGGAGTTTGTCTGCAGTGGCTAGAGGTCCTGATATACCCATTCTCTCTGTCTCTCTTCTCTCTCTGCTTAGAAATAAATATTTTGAAAATAAATAATATCCAAGCAAAAATTATACTCAAATGTTTCCCCTTATTTAAAAAAAAAAAAAACAACGGATGAAAGTGCATATGCTTATGTACGAATCTATGCACTGTTCACATTTGCACATTTTCTCTTGCTATTGATGCTGAGCAATAACAACAGGAACTCCTGGGGTACTCACAACATTAATACCATTAGCATTGATATCACCCAGGACAGGTGCCCAACACCAGTACAAAACATTACTTGGAATGAAGATATCCAAAGACTAATTTGGGAGGAGCCAGTAACTATGCCAGCTAAAGATTCATTATAAAAATCACTTGGGTTCTCACTTCCCCTAGAAAGATATAACAAGAAATAATTTTTAAGATTGTTTTTGTCTCATTGCTCAGGGAACTCTGAAGACAGGTACATGGAGTATCTCTGTTGCTTTAGTAATTTGTATTACTCCCAAACAATCCAGTGATGCTTCTTGTGCATTTACACATGCTAATCAGAGAGCAGAGCAGCATCAGAAACTAGCTAATGTCAGGACAATGACAGCCAGTTGAAAAGTGTTGCCAGGGCTGGAGGAGATGGCTGAGTGGTTAAAGGTGCTGGCTTCCAGAGCCTGACATCCTAGGTTTTATTTCCAGTACCCATGTAAAGCCAGGTACACAATGCGACTCATGCACCTGTAGTTGTTTGCAGTGGCAGGAGGCTTTGGCATGCCCATCTCTTCCTCCCCCCAACCTTCTCTCTCAAATAAATAAATGAATAACATTTAGTTGCCCTAGATTTGTTTCATTAGCTTAAATTCTGCCCTATAACTTATTTTGCCTGATGGCACATAATTCTCTAGTACTCAAGGCAGTATCAGTAACAGAATGTACAAGACTAAGACTTTCCAAATTCAATTTTTTTTTCAGCAATAACAACAGGTCGATCTAAGCCTCAGGTAAGAAGTAACCTCTTCCTTTAAGCAAATACTCACTGCTTATAATGAGCCCCACCAGGAATGTATAACCAGCAGAAAGTAAGAAAGGACTTTCTTACAACCAGACATGTTCCTTGAGAAAATACAATGAAAAGAAAGTATGTTGGTGCATTTATTGTTTTGGTAAGGTTTGCATATACAATGGCATCCTATCATTTGACTGATGGAGACGTGAAGCTAATGTCTTCATTTAAATTGAGTTTCTCCTCTTACTCTAGAACTGAAGGAATTTATCCATAGGTAAAAATTAAAGTTAGGAGGAGATATCATAACCCAAGACAGATAATGTATGAGTTCTGGGATAAATCTTAGTAAAGAACATATGAACCAGAAATGCTGACTGAATTATGGTATCATATGCTCCAATATGAATTTTTAATAAAATGACCTTCTAAAGACTGTAGACTAATGCCCACATCAGGATAGTGACTTGCTTGTCCTGCTGTCTGTCTACAGTTTTCCCAATTATTCTTACTATCAACTTTTTTACTTTTGCTTTGTGACTAGACTGCATATTAAATGAGATAACTACTAAAATATTCTAGGCAGTCTACAAAAACTGGAGGATGTATACGTAGCAAAAATTTTTCCTAAATATATTTTTTTCTTTAAAAAATACTGCTCTCAGAATGCTGAGACAGGAGGATCCTGAGTCAAGACCACCCAGGGATACATAGTAAGAACCTGTCTGAGATAATTAAGACATTACTGATTGTACTGTACTATAACAGGCTAATAAACTTAAGAAAGCATCACTGATTCACATACCGTGGAACCTGCCCATTAAAGTGGACAACTCAATGCTAGTCCATGCACAGGCCGTGCTGTCATCACCACAGTCAACATTGGAGCATTCTCATCTTGGTAATGAATATTCTAATGAGCGGTCAAACAGCTCACTAGTAAGACAAGCTTGCTGCTGTTAAACGTATTCCCTCTCCCTTTGGTTTTACAATATATATTTATGTGGACTACGGGGTAGCTGTTTTATTCTGTTTTTACTTTAATACATAAAAGCCATCAATACATAAAAGTCAATATACTTCAACAGCCTATGAGATATAGTTAAAAACTCTCTGAACTCTTATGATGGAGTTAAAAAAACAGAACCAGGATATTAATGGATAGTTCCGTTTCACAAGCAAGACCCAGAACAAATAAAGGAGACCAAAGACAGCTCGTATAAGAGTCTAGGCAGGAGGGACGGGGGTGAATTTGGTATGGTAAAAATGGGCAAAAACAAAATACATAACCCTGAAAAGACAAAACCAGCAGGGTATAGTGTGGCCTATGGAAGAAGAAAGAGTAGGAAGAAGAGTGTAAGAACACCATGGCTCCATTGTGGGAGTCTTGGAAAAGACACAGCCCCATCAGGAGATCCAGAAGGAAAGTCTAGTATATTAGGAAATGTGTTGCATTGGTAAATGCATTCAACTGCAGGATACAGAAGCTATGGTTCAGGAAGTAATCTTCCTGTGGCTGTGGAACAGAAACATTGCTAAGTATGCACAAGTGAATGTTCAAGCAGAAGCCAAAAGCTCCTTGGGCTGGGGAGATAATCCAGGGGTTAAAGAGGTGCTTGCTTGGGTTCAGTTCTCCAGTACTAACATCAAGTGCCATATGCATCTGGAGTTCATTTGCTGTGGCTGGAGACCCTGGCATGCCCATTCTCTTTCTCTCCCTCCTTCCCCCACCCTACTCCCCCCCCCCCGAAAATAAAATATTTAAAAAGTAAAAACAAATATGCTTGCTTGCAACACCTGCTGGCCTGGAGTTCAATTGTCCAGTGCCCATGTAAAGCCACATGCACAAAGTGGTGCATGCATTCACAGCAGCAAGAGACCCTGGCATGGCCATACATTACCCCTCCTCTAAATAAATAAATAAATTGCTGTGAGTTTGAGGCCAGCCTGGAGCTACCAAATGAGTTCCAGGTCAGCCTGAGCTAAAGTGAGACCCAGCCTCAGAAACAAAGAAAAGAAAGAAAGGACAGAAAGGATGGATGGAAGGAAGGAAGGAAGGAAGGAAGGAAGGAAGGAAGGAAGGAAGGAAGGAAGGAAGGAAGGAAGGAAGGAAGGAAGGAAGGAAGGAAGGAAGGAAGGTGAAAAGAAAATTACGCTAAGCCACCCTTCTATGAGGAACCCATGCCTACACTTGGTTGTCTTTTTCTTTTTGTCAATATCTCTAACTCGAGAAGAACTCACATCTGTTTTTCTATTTCCTGAAATCTTTTCCTTATGTTTTAATAGTCTCCAACTTTGCTTCACTAAAGGGACAAAAATTATGCTAGAACAGTATGTATAAACCATGGCAATGCTAAGCAAACTGTGACATGAATCAATGTGCTTGGTATTTTGGAATGGAAGAGCTTGAAATAGTACATTTAAAGCAAAAACTAAAGTTGTATTCTATATAGATGACATGCTGAAAAAAATTAGCATCATTACTGGTATGACAGCCCTCAAGTCACAGGTGGTATATATACATCACAGAACAGGAGCTGACAGGGTAGCATCCTTACAGACATATATCTCGTATGTACGCCTAAGCTGGCACCTTTACTGTAGGAAAGAGTTCACATCATGTAGTCTGCGGCCTGTTTTAGGTAGTACCATAAAAGAAAATGAGAAGACAAATTCTAAACTAGATGACTTTATTAATACTTTTCTAGTTGCTGTGACCAACACCCAATAAGAAACAACTTAAAAGAGAAATGGTTTTATTGTGAATCACAGTTGGTCATACCGCACCCACAAGCAGGAAGCAGAGAGTAGGCAGAAGTAGTGTCTGGCTGTAAAACATTAAGGTCAGCGCTGGTGACCCACTTTCTCCAGTGAAGACCACTTCCTAAAGGTTCTACAACCCTCTAAAACAGTGCCAATAGCTGGGCACCAAGCACTGAAACACATGAGCCTTTGGTGATCATCTCACATTCAAATCACAATAATGACCAACTAATTAATTATATGGAAGTATTAACAAGTAAGATAATTCCACAGAAATAAGTAGTCACATAAGCTTGTCATGTCAACTCTTATGACAGGGGAAATTGCAAAATGCATATGAACTATCATAAAAAATATTTACAAAACACTGCAATAGTTAATAGCAAGATATTCAAAATCACATTTAAAAAAAAAGATGGGGGCTGGAGAGATGGCTCAGCATCCTTGGGTTCCATTCCCCAGCACCTACATAAAGTCAGATGCACAAGGTGGCAGGCACATGCATCTGGAGTTCTGCAGCAGCTTGAGGCCCTGGTGCCCATTCTCTCTGTCAGTCTCTCTCTCTCTCTCTCTCTCTCTCTCTCTCTCTCTCTCTGCTTGCAAATAATTTTTTTAAAAGATGGAAGGTATAGGCAGTTGGAAGTGCTTGCTCAGCATACACAAAACTTTGGGCTTGAGTCCCAGCATGGCATAAATCTAGGTGTAATGGCATACACCTGTAATCCTCCTACCCAGGAGGTGGAGGCAGAAGGATCAGAAAAGTTCAAGATCATCCTTGACTATAGAGAAGGTTAGAGGCCAGCCTGGACTATTGAGATCCTGTTAAAACAAACAAAAACGAGAAAAAAAGAAAAGCCAAATCTACTTTAAAAAATGTAATCAAAGTAATTTTAATAACCAAATAAAATAATTATCTATTAAAATGATTACAAATTCACATAGAATTAACTTTATAAGTTTTACATGTTAAACTGGTAATTTTGTTTTTCCTTGACATAGGGTCTCACTATATACAGCCTACAGCTGGCCTGGAACCTGTGATCTTCTCACCTCAGCCTTCCATGTTCTGTTTTGGGATTACAGATATCTGTCACTAAGTCCACCTGGCAAACATGTTTTGAAATAATCATTGTCAGACTTCTGAAATCAAGGGGAAATGAAGCATTCTTTACACCAATGCGGGAAACTTCAAATAGCTACTTTGCTTTTCACAGGAACCAAGTGAAAGTGATGCTATCTCAAAATATGTCTTAAACTTTAGCGCTAGTAATGTCACTATTAGGCAACTTTTCCCAAGAAAATATGTATTTAGCAAGTGTTAGCTGTAAGATATATATGTATTATATAAGATATAAGATATATATTAGATATGTATTATATATAAGATATATATATATAACGTACACACACTTGTTAATTAAAAACAATAGAAACTGAAACCTAAGCATTCAACAAATGAAAATGGTAAAATGATAAAATTATGGTTAATGTGATGAAAGGCAATGCAGCCATGGAAAATATTTTATAAAATGAGAGTGCTTATAATTGCTAAATTTAAAAAGCAAAAATTAAAAATCCTATGTAAGGGGTTGAAAAGATGGCTCAGCAGTTAAGGTGTGTGCCTGCAGAGCCTAATGACCTGAGTTCAATTCCCCATTACCCATGTAAAGCCAGAAGTACAAAGTGGTGCATGTATTTGGAACCTGTTTGCAGCAGCAAGAAGCCTTGGTGTGCCCATTCTCTCTGCTTGCAAATAAATAAATAAAAATATTCTTAAGAAGCCTTATACCTTATACCAAAGTTTAAAATGTACACACACACACAATAATAGAAAAAGACACAGTAGAAAAAATAGAAATATTAAAATTATCTGTGATGATGTGAGAAATATCATCCTCTCCCCCCCCCCCCCCCACCTTTGGCTAACTGATCTTTTACCAATGAAACAAACTGAAAAGGTATTACCTTATAAAATAAAAACAAGCTGGAAAAAAACTGAAAAATATACATCCGCCTCCTAACAGAGAGCTTCACACTGCAGAGTGACATACACAGTTGGTAACACAGCTGAAAAGTTCTGGTCTTTTAAAACAAAAAACAAAGATAAGGGAATTTAGCCAGGCATGGTGGTACATGCCTTTAATCCCAGCACTAGGGAGGCAGAGGCAAGAGGATAACTGTGAGTTCAAGGCTACCCTAAGACTATACAGTGAATTCCTGGTCAGCCTGGGTTAGAGAAGACCCTACTCTGGAAAAAAGAAGGGGAAAGAGGAGAGGGGGGAGGGGAAGGGGAAGGGGAAGAGAAAGGGAAAGAAACAAAGAGAGGGGGAAGGAGGGAAGAATAGACAGACAGACAGACAGACAGACAGGAATTTAGAGTAATGTTGGGACTTCCCACAATCTAGTATTAAAATAAAACATCAAGAAGATAAAGGAAATCTCAAAAAGCGATCAAGTATTCTCTAAGTATGACCATGAAAAAGACATAAAATGCCACCATCAGCAGAACATGTTCTGGATTATGCTTCCAATTAATCTGCTTGATCTAACACTCCACTTTACCAGCACCATGATGCCTTTATAAGATGATGACTAGACAGAACCTAAGTACTGACACACTAGGTTAAATCCTTAAATCCTCACATTAGATCCCATTCTGATCAATGAAACAAAATAACAATAAGGCACTCCATTCTTGTTAGGTTTCCTGGGAAACTCATCAAAAAAGTAGGAAATAAATAAATCCCTAGAAAATACAATACTTTAACAGCCCTTTCTCAGAACCATGAACACAGTAAAAATTCAGAGGATGATCCCTAATTATTTTGCCTGCCTTCCACTTAATCCATGTATGTGAAACTTTCAAAAATACAAAAATACCTGAAAAAAATTTACTAAAATGTGTTCAGTAGCTGTGCTTGGGTTGAAAGGACACTGGTAATGAGCTGGTTTTTAAAAATGTTGTACAAATTTAATTATCTCTTTTTTTAGTAACACAAATCTAGTATACTCAAAGCCACCCTCGATTTCCCCTACCATTCACATAACCTACAAGTTTCAGAAATGGTTTGTGCTTGGATGGACCCAATTACTAACTCCATGTGACTCTAAATGTCAATTTACCCAACTTTCAGTTTCTTCTAATTATGGAAGAACCTATAGTAAAAAATTGCTGACAAAAGACATCAAATATGTTTCACACAACAATAAGTATGCTTCAAGACCAATAACTTTATAATAGATAAGAAAAATATCTATGAGCAGAACTCTATAGGTAGAAGTTTTATTTGTCCCAGTTAACTTAAAGGGCTATTTGGTTTTGTAGAAGCCATGTCTGCCTTCCATGGCTCCAGTCAACACAGACCTGAAGATGATTCTAACCCTGTATCATAGTCACACGCTGCTGGGATGAACCTCCAAACCAAGCATAATTATGGAAGGAAGGGATTTACTGAAGTTATAGATCCAGGGGAAGTTCCATATGGCAATAGCCTGGCTCCCTTTCACAGGTCCAAACAGAGAGAGAAACCCATCACCAGGAACTGCAAAAGCAAGCAAGTACATTCAGACAGGCAAACTGCAGGAACTCCAGGCTTGAGTATAGACTGCTCTTTGTGTATCTTTGGCTGGAATTCCCTATCTGTCCTCAGAAACACCTTATGGCTGGACATGAGGATCTTCCCAAGGTGACCTCTCCTCCAGCCAGGCAACTGGAGAAAAAGCTTTAATAAACTCTTGGATCTATTGGGGGACATCCATTCAAACTACCATACCCTGGAACCAAGCAAAGGGCTTTGCTCTGGGATTTGGGTTCTTAGGCCAAACTTGCACCTCTGCCTCCTGAGTGCTGGAATTAAAGGCATGTGCCACCACGTCCAGTTCATCTCTTATTTTAAAGCTGTCCCATACTGTATTAGGCAACTATTAGAAAAATGTTTTACAAAAACACTGAAATATGTTCACCATGTAGAAGAGGAAAAACAGGCAGGAAGTATAAACACATTAACACCTGTTCAAGGCCTACTGACTTGTACAGGACATATACACAAAGGTCAATACTAATAGCATTTTTTAGTTCTTATAATTATTTTAATAAAATCATAAATCTTTAGTCAAACAAGTTCATCTGCCTCATCACAAATAGGCCATGGTCACCAAGTGGCAGGTTGTCAGTCCATTCTCTGAAGGCACCCAGTATCATCAAGCTGCCTCACCCCCTGTTCAAACCCCCCTCTTTGGACCAGATACAAAATGAGCAGTCTCCTAGGGCTGCCTAGAGCCCTTGTTATTGTCATCTCCTCCAATGATACACTGTTCCAACATTAACCATTGTCATAGCCACACACCGCTGAGATGAATCTCCAGGCACAGTTTATGGGAGGAAAGGATTTATTTGTATCTACAGATCCAGGGGAAGTTCCAGAATGCAAAAGAGGCTGGTCCTCTTTCACAGGTCCGAGCAGAGAAAGAAAGCCATCACCTACACCACAAACACAGAACAGGGAACAGGCAGGAGGGCAAGGAGAGAATTCTTTCACCTTTATATAGGCTTAGGGTGGGGTCTTGCAATTCTATCCCAGACTTAATGGCTTCCTGAGTCTGTGGAATTTCCTTCCTGCACTGCCCACACAGGAAAGGATGTTTACTTCTAGCTCTTTTGAGCTTCCTTACATCCTGCCCCCTACTGAGAGGCTGCCTTCCTGTGAACATCCTCAGAGACCCACCCAAGATTAATTGAAAGGTCAAGTTGACATCAAAACTTAACCATCACAACCATGAATTACAGAAGAGAGAAACCTGGTCTGCTATTCTATTCTTGGCAGTGGGATTAGCTATGCAGTACAGTCAAGCAATGAACCTAAAATGGCCAACTGTATTTTTTTTTAAATGTGTGGTGGTTATCTCCTTCTTAGTCCAATTCTTTTTTTTTAATATTTTATTTATTCATTTTCAAGCAGAGAGATACAGAGATACAGAGAGAGAGAGAGAGAGAGAGAGAGAGAGAGAGAGAGAGAGAGAGAGAGAGAGAGAGAGAGAGAAGAGAGAATGCACCAGGGTCACCACCTTGTGGGTCTGGCTTATGTGGGTCCTGGGGAATTGAACCCGGGGCCTTAGGCACTGGAGGCAAGTGCCTTAACCACGGAGCCATCTCTCCAGCCCCAACTGTATTTTTAAAGCAGCTATAAATCCATTATTACCTGCTGGTAAAAAAAATACTACAAGAACACCTGAATAATTCAAGTATTCAAAGTCTAATCATTAAAATGAGGGCTGGGATTGGCGTTTACAGTATTAAGAGTACTTGCCTAGCATGCTCCAAGCCCTGAGTTCAATCCTGCAAGAGGAGAAAAAAAAAGGTCTAAATACTTTAGTAATATCCAGACCATGAAAGGTCTGGCAAAGGACATACAGAAAGTCACTCTGCCTAGGTAAAATTTTCTATGCTAGAATATGGAAGATCAAAGCCTACTGAGGGGAGTGACCAGTGTGACTTCCTTATTTACTTAAAGCATTGCAAATTCCTAGAGTACAAGATATCAAGCACACCCATACCAAATGGAAGTAAAATACACTGCAAAGCCACATACGCATTTATCTGTAGGCTATTAATTGGGACCCATCTACCAGATAAGGCTAATTTCTATAACATATTTAAAAGAATGCCCTTCACAGAAGAAAAGCTTTTTGTTTTGTTGTGATACAGAATACTGCTATATAGCCCTGGCTGGCATCAAATTTATGGCTGTCCTCCTGTCTCAGCCTCTGTAGTGCTGAGATGCCAGGCATGTGCCACTATGGCCAGCTTGAGAAAAGAATGTATTAATGAAGCTTCACTTACCAACTTTGCAAATTTAGTGCTCAAATCAGATATGAAATCGCTGTAAAGATTCTTTATTCAAAAAGCTTTTCATGAAAACATGAATTGTTTGTTAGAAAGGTAGAAAAGGTTTCCTTCCTCATTTTGTAAATTCTTAAACAGTTAGGTTAGAAAACTCTTGGGGGAAAATGATTGCCCTAATTATATATGGATGATCTAATTAAACTGTCATTCTCACAATTCATTAAAGCTATTAATAAATTATAATGGAAGGATGAATAAAAACTTATAGAAGTGTTAAACCCTATTCAACTTAACAGTAGCTAAGAATTAAATATTAGACATCATTTGAGGGATCCCTAAAACCTGTATCAGGCATATTCAACCTGCCACTTACAGGCAACATGCATCCCAGGGTAGCTATGAATATAGCCCAACACATTGGTTAATGACAATGACAAAGTCACAATATTAAAAAGTTTGACACCCCTGGCTAGACCTACTCCACATTTATAAATGAGGAAACTGAGTTCTGTCAACAGTAAGTGAACTGCCCAAGTTTATGCCCTCTAACTTAAGTTCCCACCACTTACAATTACCACACTTCCAGAACCACATGCATTTCTCAGTCCAAGCAGAAAATGCTAGCAGGCCTTGCTGCTGTCAGTGGAGGAAGCAAGCTTTCAGAATCATGCCGGAAGCAGTTCACAGAATAATTGCTAGAAGGAAAGCTAGCCGATGATGCAGTAGGTGGCCGCATCACTAACTGCTCAGAACCACCACAGTGCTAGTTGTTATTGTGAGGGGGAGAAACAAAAACACAGTAAACAGAACATATATGTTTGGTATGTTCAAAAGAAGAGGCCTTGGGAATTTCAAAATGAACAAAATATGCTCATTAGTAATCCATCCACCTATGGACAAAAGAAACCCTCTAATTGCAATAAGACAGTATAACACCACCAACCAAAATAGAGTAACCACTATGACAGTACAGAATTGAAAATAACCAGAACCAGCTTCTACTCAGGCTCTCTCTAGGAATCATGTGTTTTTTTTTAAGATCCAAAACTTCAATAAGTGCCCTCTCACCAGCAAGACAAAGGAAACTCCATCAAAGGCAGGTCGCATTGCACCACAAATTAAATGCCTGAGCACAAAAGATCTATGACTACAGGGGCCCAACCACCTTAACTTCTCTGTACTGGTATTAACTATACTCTTTGGAAAGTACACAGTTCTGACACTAGAGTGTTTGCTGAACAGACCCTGGGAGCACCTGGGCCAGCACAGTGCTGGGCACTTCGTGGCTTTGAGCAACCCTGTTAACCTCTCCCGTGAGCCTCATTCACTTCCTCCTCTGCGAGAAGCATGTCTGTCTCAAATGGTCTGTGTGCAGATGACACATAGTGAGAACCCTTAGCAGAGTGATGGCCACAAAGTCAAATTCTCAACTACTATTAGGGCAAATAAAGCCATTCACAATGTACCTCATCTGCTTTCCTAGGGCCACACTGAACTCCTCTCCAGAAACAAGCTTGGTCCTTTAAGGTTCACAGCCCCCCCCCCCCAGTTTTCTATCCTCTACATATCCTTTCCTCACTGGCAACGCCTCTCTCTCATTCCTGTCCTTAAAGCTGGCCAACTCCCCTAAGGCCAGTTGGCTGCTCCTTCTATGTCTATTATGTGACTACATTTGGATTATAATTACTTATGTAACGAGAAAGACATTTATTTACTGAAATGGGGCAAGAAGCCAGGACCAGCCTGTCAGGGTTATTTCCACCAGCAGGCAAGCAATGGACCATGGGCTGGGCTGCAATCCCTAGGGGCACAGGCTTTGGAGGGTGGGGGTAACCTGAAAGGAAGAGACAAAAGATGCAAAAGAGCCATTCATGGTAGAAGTGATGCCAGCAATGTCTCTCTCCCATCTTCTCCAAAGTAACTGAATCTCTCAAAGTCAAATGCACCTGCCTCCCTACCTCCCCCTCCCCCCATGTATACAAGAAGGGAATAAAAGAAAAAAATATCAAAAATAGTGTGACATGAGGAAATCTGTGAATGACCTGAAATGTCTGCAACTCTCCTCGGGTGTTCTACTTAAATACAAATCAGGGGGCAGCTATAAATCAAGATACACACTGTAATACTACCCCCAACTCCCATACAGAACAGGATGCTCTCAGGAGGGGTAAATCTCAAAAGCGAGGTTCAAAGCAACTGGACTTTCTCAAACTGGACTACGTGCTAGAATCCCTAGGGATATTACTGAAGGCACATTCTGATTACATGGCTCTAGGGATAGTCTGAGTTTCTGCATGTCTGAACAGCTGTCATGTGATGCTAACACTGTGAACCCTGGAAATAGCAACTAGAGCCACACAATCAAGAGTTTACAGCCCAGCTTCCTCTCTACTTAATAGGAGTGTGACCTTGACCATTTTACTTAAAATCTCTGGACCTCTTTTTTTTCCAGGCAGGAACGAGAGGGAAGGGGGACACAAAGTGCCTTAACTGCACAGCACCTGGTCTAACCCATGGCTCCATCTGAAGCACATGCCCTGATGCTTTCAATGTGTTAATTTGTTTGTTCTTCTGCCCAGTTGGCACACCTCTCTCCCCCAGATGACTACAGCTTTTTGTAGGTGCCCAGTCTCCTCAAGGAAACACCATCAAATTCACATTATTATTAAAAGAGAAAATGATTACAGATTGAGAGGTTAAACAACTTGCCTAACTCACAGAAATACTACATGGTAAAGCTGGTTCCATGACCCAGATGCGTGTACCACTAAGTCATCGAGTGATGGCCACATGAAGCTGGGAGCCAGGATAGCTCTGCCCAGGCTTGAATGGAAATGAGAGAGTAGACATCCTCATGGCAGTGTCCAGTGAACGTTCAGATTCAGACATTCTCAGGAGACAGGGCCTTAGAAATGCTCTGGTCTTGAGAGCTCCAGGCAGAGAACAGTGACCCTGAGAAATCTTGGATGCAGAGTCCAAAGTCGGCACAGCCCACAGATGTGGGTGTGGATTTAAAAGCTGCAGGATGGTGACAAGAGGAGGACAGCAGCTAGGGTGGGGCCCTGGTTCCCAGGGGCTCTGAAGAATTGCCAGGGGAAGCTAGAGGCAAGCAAAGCCAGTGGTCTATCTGTTGGGAACAATGCAGGGCTAGTTCCAGGTCCAGACAAGCTGCAGCCTTCATCATATGTTAAAGAAAACATTAAGATACTCAGATGCAAATGCTCTGTGTAGGCAAGAAGCTCCTCCATATTTTCCATATCATAATTTATCTTTAAACTCAAAGTACTGGTTCAGAGTCCTATTTTCCAATCCCCACTTAAATTCCTTTCAATCTGGCTTCTGCCTTGAGCCCTTTCAAGAAAAGATGCCAGATTCATGTGGCCAAGCCATACCCCACATCTGGTGAAAGACACCCCCCTCCTCAATTACCCTTTCCTGTACTTTATTTCTTACAGATGTTCCTTTAGCTGTAGCCTGACTCAAAAGAAAGAAAGAAAAGAAAGAAAGAAAAGAAAGGAAGGAAGGAAGGAAGGAAGGAAGGAAGGAAGGAAGGAAGGAAGGAAGGAAGGAAGGAAGGAAGGAAGGAAGGAAGGAAGAGAAAAGAAAAGAAACAACTAGGGCTGGAGAGATGGCTCAGACGTTAAGGCACTTGCCTCCAGTGCCTAAGGCCCTGGGTTCAATTCCCCCGGACCCATATAAGCCAGACCCACAAGGTGGTGGCCCTGATGCGCTCGCTCTCTCTCTCTCTCTCTCTCTCTCTCTCTCTCTCTCTCTCTCTCTCTCTCTCTCTGCTTGAAAATGAATAAAATATTTAAAAGAAAAAAATTAAAAGAAAAATAAACAACTAAAGAACTCATCATAACTGTTTTAAAACAACATGCTGTAATAGATCCTCCCTCACCAGGTTTCCTTCCTGCTGCCTCCTCTGCAGGCAATTAGAGATGATTCCATTAAGTTCCTATTGGCATGCTGGTCAGCTCTAACCTCATCACCATTCTCAATCCCTTTCACAGACACTGTCCCATTGGAGGAACTACCTCATTCCCACTCTGCAATAGGCTAAGCTCAATCACTTCTCCCTGCATATCCTTTCTTGATCTGGTTTCCTGCCTCCACACCACATGGCTGTCACCACCTGATGCAGAAAGACATCTGAACATGGTATTTTGCATTTCAGTCTTGAAATCCTCCCACAGCAGCAGCCACTTGTTCTAGCCAGCCTTTCTTATTTGACACAGCTACATCCAGGCGCTTTTCTGTACCCTACTGTCCATCTACTGTGAATTCAAGTATCTGCCGTCTTTTGTATCAAAAACCAAAACAGATACACAGGAAAATTTGTAAGTGGTTATTTCAACTTATATTCTTCATCCTTCTCATATATCTCTGTGGTTTGAAAGTTTTTATCTTTGTATGTGTGTATTTGCATGTGCACATGTATGATATATGTTTGGGAGAGTGCATTATGTCATGTGCAAGCCACAGACATAATGTAGACATCAGGGGATTGGTCCAAGTATTGGTCCTTGCCCTCCAACTCATTACAGGCAGGGTATCTTATTCACCACTGCAAAAGCCAGGCTGGCTGGCTTACTACCTTCCAGGATTCTCCTATCTCTGCCTCCTATCTTGCAATAGACTCACTTCTACTGTATCTGTAAGTTTTACATGGATTCTGGGAATCCAAACTCAGGTACTCACACTTACTTGCCAAGGGCTTTGTCCACTGAGCCATCTCCCCAACCCTTGAAATGTTTTGGTATATGCATACATGGCACTTACTTTCAAATAAATATTTTTATCAAACAAATAAACTAGTATGAAAAGTTGTATATACAGAAATAGTCATTACAGTATAGTCTTATGGCTGAGAGAACAAACCAATAAAGGTAGAAAACAGTATATAGAAAATGAAAACATCTAGAGCATTCAAACAAGGTACATCTATAAATTAATACTGAAATTTATTCAAATGTTTTCACTAAGAAATCTACATTATATTAAAATGAGCTAGAAAGCTTTTTTAAAAAATAAATTATTTAAAATAAAATTAAAAGAACTATAACTGCAAAAATTAACATTTTATATTTTAATCCCAGTATACTTTAATGAACTTTTTATATATACATTTTTATTTATTTGCACATGTGTGTGTGCACAAGCATATGTACATGTGTGTGTGCACAACCTAAGGCTTCATGCTACCAGATGCTTGTGCAACTTGCATCTGGCTTATACTTGGGTACTGGGGAACTGAACTGAGGTTGGCAGGCTTTGCAAGCAAGAGTCTTTAACAACTAAGCCATCTCCCCAGCCCATTTAATGCACTTCTTTAAAATAATGCTGATTGGGGCAGGGGACATAGCTCAGTGTTTAAAGAAAGTTGCTTGCAAAGCCTGCTGGCTCAGGTTTGATTCCCTAGTACCCATGTAAAACCAGGCCAAAAGTGCCTCGTGTATTTGGTGTTTGTTTACAGCAGCAAGACACTCTGGCTGTGGGTGCACATTGTGTGTGTATGTGTGTATGTGCACATTGTGTGTGTGTGCACATTGTGTGTGTGTGAACTTTTGCTACAATCCTCTTCATTCACTTGTTTGAATAAATCAGTCATTAATCAAGACATGTGTGGGCTCATCTTTCACAAATACCTTTACAGTCTGCTCATAAGTAATATAAGCAGTTTGGAGTGCTTTTTAGCTTCTAGCCTAAACAGTGACCATAGATGGTCAACCTTTGTAAGTGAGGACAGACTGATTCTCCACTCATAGTGATAAGAAGTCCCTCAATCTGGCGCCAGAGAAGAAGCTCCTTTAAAGAATAAATGAGACACCAAAGATGGACTCCTGGACCCTGGCTTACACCCAATCTTAGGGTTCTCTGCATTGTTTTCAGAGAAAATTCATCCTGGGTTATCTCCACTAGTTATTGTGTATGTCCAAGAGATCCCCAAACCACCTCAAGGAGAGTTTTGTCAACATTTACTTTGTCCCCAAGCTTAGTTCAGGGGATGCGAAACAGGTCTACAGAAAGGGCACTGAGGGTATAGCATAAATTCCAACCTATTCTGTGGCTTTCATATTACAAAGATTTGCTTCTTCCTTCATTCCTTCTAGTGGCCTGCCTAGAGACATTCAGATGACCAATAGGATAATCCTGGGTGGGAAATAAAACAAATATATCCAGCCCCTAAAAAAGTTTCCCAGGGTGACTGAAATTAAAATCTAGGACCTCTTTATAGTTTTTATTTTCATTATCCCACTTAACAAGATGAGAAAATATTCCTACTGGTAGGCTGATTTAAAGGTAGAAAGATGAGTGATTATATTTAAGATGAAAGTTCTTATTGTCATCTTTGGCTTAAAGCAACTTGCACTGAGGGTTAGGAATGAAGTTCAGTAGTGGAGTGCTTGTCTAGCATGCACCAAGGCCACAGGTCCAATCCACCATATTACAAAAGAAAAAGATAAAAATTACAAGATATACTGTGGTGACTCAACAACACCATCACACAGAGAACAAAATGATGAAACTTTCAAAAAACTCTGTAGTAACATATGTAACCCATAATAAAAATACAAATAGCACAAAGGATTATTTGTTTTATGAGAAATTTTCCTTTGTCCTGACTTTCAGTTCTTCTCTACTAAAAATAGTAACAAAAAAGTAAGTATATCCCAACATAAGTTTAAAATAATTTTAAAATGACTGCCCGAGTGGTTAAGAAAAATGAAGGAAAATACAGTAAAGTTTAAATATTAGCTTTCATAAAATCCTTCCTTAGTGCTTCAATTTCTACTCAAAATAGTCATTAGATATTTATCTAGTCATCTTCAAATTCCATTTACCATGCCAAACCAGAAATGTGTCACTTTACTATGAAACCCAAAATGAGTTTCACTGTGTGTATTGTTTAATAATTTATAGGTAAATGTCTAAGAAGTTCACTAATAAATCATAAGTAAAATATCAGATTTAATGCTAGTGACATGTCTAAAGATAAGAATTAGACTGGGAAATCATGAAAAAACACTTCCAAAATATATTAAGTGTATTTTTGAGAATCTTATTCAAATAAGCAATTCTCCTCTTGAATTCACCACAGAGTTTTAATAAATATAAAACGCTTGTTTTCAAGATCAATGACAGGGAAAATAGTGCACTCATGTCCCCAGTAGGTTCTTTCAGTGATGCCTGACAGATGGGAAATCACTGCTGAAGATTTGGAGGAAACATTGCTCCTGAGGGGTTAGGTAAGGACAAGTATTCCTAAAATGCTGGTCTAGAAGCTGCTCCCAGCCCATCTCAGATGGGCCAGCCGTATTGTTACAAGTTCTTGAGACAATTCTGACTTGTGTCGAAGTACAAGAACCCCTAACCATTCCATGCTGTCTACCAACACAATCATCTCTGAGCCTTTACTATATAAAGAAAAAGAGTTGTATGCTCCAAATGAGTGTAGTGTTTTTACAGCAATAACCCAAAGTTGGTGTAAATTAGATTAGAAAATATTACATGAAATGTGTTTGCCACTTTGACCTTTCCCTGAATGAATTCTAATGTAGGCTAGCTATCTTTGCAGTGTGCAACAGAATGTGATAAGCTAGAATTCGTTGCTTCGCAGCTCTAAGGCCTGGGGAACCAACCAACCAACACACTAGACAAGAAATCCCTGTATACCCAGACACAGTGACATGCCTTCTTTTTTTCCTTAAAACAAAAACAAAAGAGCAGATAGTTCATCTGTGACTGCTTTGTGAAGTAATCCTTTCACGCTATTTAATCTGCCAGTGTTTGAACAGATAATAAATGTTGTGGCCATCAAAACTAAGGAAGTAAATGAAATACAGCTGGCTGGTAGTGAGCCGGAACCAAGTAACGACTACAAGGAACTCCACACGGGCAACATGGCTACTGCCTGCTGCCAGAGCAGATCTCTTAAAACCCAGTTTGCTTCTTGGAATTTATTGTCCCCAACACTTTGAAGGAAATGGCCTATTAAATTGCTCTCTTCCTTTAGTGTCACAACTTTGT
This sequence comes from Zapus hudsonius, assembly GCA_004024765.1. Classification (NCBI taxonomy): domain Eukaryota; kingdom Metazoa; phylum Chordata; class Mammalia; order Rodentia; family Dipodidae; genus Zapus; species Zapus hudsonius. The sequence goes on from PVHP010000574.1 coordinate 55,477, forward strand.
ATTGTCTGTTACTACTAGGTTAAAAAATTATGTTATAGACATTTTATATCCCTCGTACCCAAATGGCCAAAATATATAAATAAATTTATTCTTCAAGAAAAGGGGTTAAAGTATTTTGGAAACTGGAACATGATACCAGAAATGGTAATATCATCACTAAGATAGGAGTGGCTGTGTTTCGCTGAAAAGGGCATTAAGCCAATTTCCACCTTTTCTAAAATATTTTTTCTTCTTCTTCATCTGTCCAGCTAAGTCACGTCAAATGGTATGGAGAATTCCATAAAGGCAATCTTTCTTTTCTTATAGTAGGTGTCATATCAAAGGAGTCCAGTGTGGTGGTGGTGCTTGCATCCCAGCACCTGGGAGGCTGAGGCCAATCTTGACTTACACAGCAAAGTCCTGCCCAAAAACTAAAAAGTAAACTGAGGCAGGGGGCATGCTAATGTGGCTGCCACAGTGGGGCCAAAGGAATAGCAGAAATAAGAGCACAAAATTTCTAGATTTGTTTTAGAAGCTCATGCCACCAAGAGGTGGGCAGGCAAAATAACATAGCTGTATGGCTTTCCCTGTGCCTCAGAAGTTCCTGGTCAAATGTCAAATCCTAATTAATTCAAATCAGTCCTTTAGAAAGTATGTCAACTTAAGAGAATGCTAGAACCCAAGAGACACAAAAGTAGGACCTCAAAGTAAGGAAGGTTTCTATGGTCTTTGATCTCAAACTCCACATTTAAAAAAAAAAAAAAAAGCACATTACTAATAAGAGTTCAGACTAAACCCACACAGCTGCCTAGTGCCAGAGCCAGCGTGGCATTAGGGCTTGTCACAGTGCTGTTAAGCCGACAAAAATATCACTAGGTATGCCTATGTTGACCACCAACATAATAACAAAGCTGTTCTGAGGAAGGTTTTAGTGGTATCCAGAGAAAATTTCACATTATTATTCTGAATAACAAGCTCAATTCTCAGGACAGGATCATGTGTCTCCATCAAGGTGGTTTCTCACTACATTCTGTGGGTCCATGAATGAGGAATATCCACAATAAATAAAATGCTTCATGTGCATTTTTTTCTTACAGTACACACACACACACATACACACACACACACACACACACACACACACACACACACACACGAATAGGTATACTGAGCACTTAATTGCTCAAGCCTTGTTCTGTTTTACATATATTAGCTAATCTAGCCCCTTCCAACTGCTTTAGAAAGTTACACAACATGATTTCATCTTCAGCTTACTAGACCCAAATACTGAAGCAGAAATGTAGACTGGAGGAACTGGAAGGTAACCACTACAAAAACAACTCAGCAATGCTGGGAGAAATGTTAATTTGGAGCCCTCTAGATATCACCCTGTCATGATCCCATTCCACACTACAAATGCCCAGTTTCCTTTCTTGTGTCGTGAGAATGCAGAAGGAGCTGAAACAGTGGTTTCAAACTCCAGAAGATTAATGTCTTCCTTTTGCCACATGATCCCTTGACTTTTTGAAACCATACATCCTGTAAGATTGTGCTGCTCAGTAACAGAGACTTTTCTCTCTATTCTGATTTCTAGTTTCCAGCCTGTCCTCAATAGTTTAGGACAGACCACAAGAAGTGTAAGAGGGAAACACTTTCTCACTCAATTCTGGAGCATAGAGGTGGAGGAGCCCATCACCTCTGCATATGCATCATGTGTGCAACTAGATTCAACAAGGAAATGCAATCTGTCTGTCATCTGCACTGCTGGGTGGCAGGAACACAGTCACCTCCCTTAACAACAGTGTGTGAGAGAATTGTGTTCAGCTTGAATTGTGTCACAAGAATTCCATGAAACAGGAGAATGATACAGAATGTCATATACAGGGAAGTATCATTTATTCTCCCCAACTATTATTAAGTGAACTGGATGGATGACCACAGGTTAAGTGCAGTGGGTACCATCCACACCACGAACAGTAGCAGCTGGAAGTAGCACTTAGAAAGAAGATGACAGCTAATCAAGTGTCCTCATGTGGCAGTATCAGTGGGAACACAATCATAAAAATTAATGCTCCCAGTATAACATCAAAGTAATAATTCTACAACAGATACGGCCCTTGCATCTGTCTCTAGGGCATGCGACATGTAACTATTTGACTACACATGCACAGGGACACAATCACTCTTGCATGGGAAGAAATTAATGAGAAATGAATGCTCCCAGGGTAGCAGTAGACCATGGGGAATTACTTGTTCTTTTCCAACTAGGTCAAATTCAAAGGCGATGAAATTTCATGACTAACTTGAGTGAAAGAAAGGTTAGATGTCTGCAAGCTGGAGGAGGTAAGGAAGGGAGTGCAAGTACCATGGATTTAGTAAGGCATTCAGCTGGCCACTAGTATCTTTAGAATTAAGGGGAACAGTATCATCCTACAAATGCTAGAGGGAGGAGACTTTGGGAGCTCCATTCCCAAGAGCAATCAGGTGGTGGGGACAGGCTTAGGAAGGTGCTTCTGACACCTGAACGTTTCTGCGGGCATAGCACCCAGCCTAAAAGACTCACCCATTTTGTGACAGCCTGTACAGCGTGATATCTTAAGGCACAGCAATATTTTAAACAATGGGCATTTTCTTACAAGATCAAATATACTATTAACTTATGGCTACCTTTTAAATATTTGTAAAATCAACCAACCTTGTCTTCAGAAAGGTAGTTGCCTTCATATTTCTGAACATAGCTTCCTCATCTTTATAATAGGAATAGTCGAGTCACTATTAACTGATAAACTTGTTGAGAGGATTAAAAGCATAAATATTATATTTAGTTTTGGTGTATGGAATATAAATTAGCAGTTCATACTGGTTATTGCTATTTTTTAATTATTTCTCAAAATCTCTTCAAGAGACCTTATACCCATGACTCAAAAACTATTTTTTCCATGTCATGTCCACTGTGTCCTACTGCCAACAGAGAAAATAAAGATTAGCTTAACAATAGGCCAAATAAAACTAGAAAAGTACATCTATAGCCCCAAGTCATAAAATCCTCTGCTAAAAGAACAATAAATGACTTTCTGATTGTGCAATATCGTAAATGACTTTGGCTTATTTACTAATGTGGAAAATTCAAGACTTCCTCTGGAGATTATGGAACTGACCAAGTATAAGAATGATTATATGTAAGACCAAGAAATTTTTTATGGAGCTAACTTAGGAAAAAATATTTGCTAACATCAGAGATACAGTTTTTAACTGGGTTATCATTTCTTAGCCAAGAAATCTCACAAAGGTCCTCTAAGGTCAGTCACAATCTAATACCACTAACAGCCAGGCAAGTGAGGCAAATGCAGGAAGCCATGAATGCTGTGCCAAACAAGAGGAAACAGAGGGGACTGTAGCCAATCAACTCCAATGAGGAAGAGGAGGGGAGACCACCAGCTATACAAAACAAACTGACTTCAAAGACAGGATGCTCTAAATCCCACAATTCTTTGTTTATTCTCTTTACCCAATTCACAATTACTCCAACCTATTATTAGTGCTTAGTACTAAGGTCACTGATAATAGAAATGAACACTTTATCATAAATGTAGTACAGCCTTAATGTCACTGTCTTTCAAAGGTGTGGTGTAAAAACACTGTTTTAGACTCCAGGAAGCCTTCAGGGTTCAATATTTAACAAGCCCCAGGTGACTCTACATACTCTTGTCCCTTAACAATAAGTTTACACCAAAAAATTATGCTATTTTGTCGACTCAAAGTCTCTTGCCTCATTCATTCTATAATAAAATATTTTCTGTCCATATGGTATGTGCAAATACAAAGAATCACTAGTTTGGGGGCTTTTATTTTTTTTTAATTATTTTATTTGTGGAAGGGAGAGAAAGAGAGAATGAATATGAATATAAATTAGCATGGAAGGGCCTCCTGCTGTTACAAACAAACTCCAGGTGCATGGGCCACTTTATGCATCTGGCTTGGCTTTACATGGGTACCATGGGTACTTGGGAAGTGAACCCAGGCCAACAGGCTTTGAAAGCAGGCACCTTTAATCACTGAGCCATCATGACAGACCAAATCATTAGTCTTAAAAAGATGCTTCAATTACATTTTCTATAAGTAACATTTATATGCTAGTTCATCCTTCACATCAAAGATAGCATAAACAAAGAATATGATGAATGTGCAATATGTTCACACAATAAAATTCCCAAAAAAAGAGAATGATCTATCAAATTAAGACCACAGAGAATCTATTATCATTTAACCCTATATTACAAGAACTTTCCTTTCACTAATAGAAAATAAGAAACTTGAGTTCATTTTCTGACCTGAATGATTCATTGCTATCTTTCAAATGAGAAGCTAATGAGCTCAGGAAGCCTATAAATTATTTTGTACAAGTAACTATTTCATAAAAGATATGAGTTTATACTCTGCATGAAATTAATACAGTTTTATTATTTGAAACACATAGTTCAGATTCCCACCAACAGAACGGACCGACAGTTTGACCTTTCCCTATAAAGCAATGACTGGTAATATTTTCATATATTAAGATAAAATAATAAAAGCAAATAAATACCTTTTAGGATAGTATTAGTTTTAATTTAGGCTCACTCATAAAATAAACCATGGACAACAACTAGAAAATAAAATTAAATGTGCATTTGTTTTAAGACACCAGACAGTAGGCAGGAAGGGCATACAAATAAAGCAAATCCTAGACTTGTCCCAAATAATTTTCTAGCAACAGCTTCTACAAAACATCACAGCAAGCAGCATCGCACCCAGAACCCACTGGGGTGAGAAAACAAAACAGGTGGAAGGCAGGGTCTGTATGGTAGGATGCTAGAGAAGAAAAGCTGCAGACTCTGAAAGCCCCATGCAGAGGGATGCACTTAGCCTTCAGATCAACGACCTATAATATATGGAGTAAACCTCCATGTGGCTTGGGAAGGAACAGGAAGTACACACAGGTTCACATTCCAAGCAGTAAGAAAGGATCAAGTTTAGTAACTATGGAACAAAGATGGCTCTAAATGCACCTTAACAAAGCTTGGCAATTAACAAACAGATCCCAAGAAAATTGTCTACATGACAAAAGGAAGTCCACCATTATTTAAAGGGATCCAAACAACCAGCTACCAAGAATGTAAGAGTCACAATTCCTGGCATTCTAGTCAGAGCTACTAGCCGAATAAAGAAAACAAGAAAAAATGGCCTATAGCTCTAACAATAGTCAATAAAATTAGAGCTCAAAACAGATTTCTTTAAAAAAAAAAAAAAAGCTATTCTAATTATGTTCTACCAGCTCAATATCTATTGAATCTATTTTAAATACTTACATAGGACTTCTGGTGATTAAAATTATATGCAAAATGAAAGGTAAAACAGAAACAAATAACTGAGTAGAAAACATGTGTGCTTCTGAAGACAGCAATACAATATATAAAATGACACAGATAGAAAAGACTAGAAAAAAAAGAACCCAAATTTCTGAAAACAAGTGATAAGGAGAAAATCCAACAGGCATTTACAGAGATATATTACATACAGAAACCCAACCACCCACTGCTTACCAGAACCATGCAAATATGACAATAGTTTAAAGGTGACACTGGAAAACGAACACCATGCTAATGCTAGTCAAAAGATACTGCTGTGATAAAATTACCAACAGACAGCCACATCCCACAGCAAGACTGCTAATTAAACTAGCCAAATCACTAAGCTCTGGGTTCCATGAGAGACCCTGTCTCAATAAATAAGGTAAAAAGTGACAGAGACAACCATCATCAATTTCTGGCCTTCATAAGCACATGCAGGGAAGCACACAGTGTATGTATACATAAAACATGCATACACACATGCACACAGAAAAAAAAAAGATTTATCAATAACACATAAAAATCAAAAGGGAAACTAGAAAGTATAAGAAACTGAATAATAATGAAAACATACCATATTAACTATGGGAAGATATTACAGAAGAACTTACACGGAAGTTAGTGGCATCAAATACCTGTGAAGGGGAGAGGAATGAAGGAGGCAACAAAAACCCAAAGTACATAGGAGAAAGGAAATTTAAAAGAGTAGAAATCAGTAAGTTAGGAAACCACTTAAGCGAATAAACGCATATGATCATCTCAACAGACACAGACACATTTGAAAAGACCCAACCATTTCCTATAAACACTCAGCAAACTAAGAGTAGAGGGGAACACCCTTAATCAAAGAACATCAACAAAAACCCTACAGTTCACATCACATTTACTGGGAAAGATTGAATGCTTTTAACTCAAGAATATAATAAGAACCTGAGGAGATGGCTCAATCTGAGTACCCAAATTCAGATCCTCAGCACCCATGAAATCCTGGAAGCTATGATGGCCTCTCTT
>PVHP010000574.1:61956-138862 GCA_004024765.1 Zapus hudsonius
GAAGGAGGGAGGGAGGGAAGACTATTAAGATGTTCTGGCCAATGCAATATATAAAAAAGAATGTGAGTTATCCAGTTAGGAAAGAAGGCGGCTTTATTCAGATGATATTATCAGTACAGAAAAACTAAAGATATATGCTTGTTTAAAACAACAGCAGCATCTAGCAGAGCCTGGAAGTGCACACATACTCCAGTAACCGGGAATTCCAGCAACTGAGATGCTGAGGCAGAAGTATAAAGTTTATAGGCCAACCTGTGCTCAAAATCAAGACTCTGTCGTACACAAAAGGAGAAAGGGGAGGAGGCGAAACCAATTAATGAGTATATAAAATCTAACATCAAGTACTCAAAAATTGATCTTATCTCTATATACTAGCAACAAGCAATATTAACATTTTCAAATACATTTATTAACAACCTAAAACTACTTTCTATTTTTAGGTACTTTAACCAAGAAAGCAAAAATGAGTGGACATACAGTGAGTGGACACCAATGCATATGGCCACAGTGAGTGGACACCAATGCACACACCACACTGTGAGTGGACACGAATGCATAGGGCCACAGTGAGTGGACACCAACATATGGCCACACAGTGAATGGACACAAATGTATAAGACCACACTATGAGTGGACATGAATGTATATAGCCACACTGTGAGTGGACACAAATGCATACGGCCACACTGTGAGTGGACAGCAATGCATACAGCCACACTGTGAGTGGACACCAATGTATACGGCCACACTGTGAGTGGACATGAATGCATACGGCCACACTGTGGGTGGACACCAATGCATACGGCCACACTGTGAGTGGACACGAATGCCGAATGCTTCCAGCAGCTATATTTGTAGCAACCAAAACTAGAAACATGTCAACAAGCCTTCATTAATGTGGCAATAAATAAAAGAAAATATATTATGTTTCAGTTTTAAAAAAAAAGAGCAATACGTACAATAGCATGGATGATTTATAAACACAAACACAAACACACACACACACACATATTCTGCCAGACAGCATCATAAAACTTCACTACATGTAAATTCATATGCAGTGACAGGAATCAGATAGTGATAGTGGTGAGTGGGGAGGAAAAAAAAATGGGTGCCATTTAGGTTTGATAATGTTCATTATTTCAATGGTGGTTTAGTTTTATGGGTGCATATAAATAAAAACATAAATTCTGCATGTTAAGTATGTAAAGTTTAAGGTATGCCAATTACATCTCACAAAAACTGATGAAGCTATAAATGCCCATCTAAATTATACTAGGATCTTATTGCCTATAAGAGAATTTTGCTATATATATCATTTTAATAATAGGGTGTTTACCAAGTTGAAAAGTACACATTAAACTTCTGAAGGTATTTAGGGTTTTCCAAAGGAAAAGAACTTATTTTCCTTAGACTTTATTTGCTACAGTCATGCTTCAATGCAGCAAAGATGCAGAGTAAATATGACATTAATAAATATTACAATGAAAATTAGTCATCACCAAGTCAGGAAATTCAACCCTAAGATACTCACTGATGGAAGAAGTAATTAATTTTTAGAAAATTATATTTGGCCGATGACAACCAAATTGATTTTGAAAGTGTGGGCTTTCTAGTATCCCTTAACACAGAAGATGGACTGTGTCACCACCCTGCCCCTGCTCGACTGTCTGCCCCTTAATGTATCTTCTTAGCATAAGTCCAAGGCCTTTGTCTGTGGCTGAGCTGACTGCCACACCCCTGTCTCTGCTATGGTCAATCTGACTCTTACCCTACTTCCCTGGTTGGGGCCTGAGTGCCAGCCATCCATCAGCTACCCCTTCACCTCTATCCACAGTCATGCTTAAAATGTCCTTTATCACTGGCCCAGCAGGCTTGCCTTTTAGTTTTTGTTTGTTTTCTTTTTCAATCCTTTATGGTTTTCAAAACTTGGACTTTTCCATTCTTGGGAAATCTGAAGTAAAAGTGAACAATACTTTTTAACCCTGAGTACACCTTAGGAAGGACAGTATCTATGACCCCAGTGTTTTACAGTGGGAAGCTGTCCCTGTCCTCAGTGCACTGCCAGCTCTGGTGATCTGACAACAGCTTCCCAGCTGGCAGGAAGATTCTGCTCCCCAGCTCAAACCCAACTGTAGTCACTCCACAGCATCATGGGCTGTTGGCCCTGTGCTACCATTTTAAGTGCTTTACCCTCATCTGTAGTACTGTAAGGCTTCAGCCACCTGCTATGCCTGGAGCCATCTCCCCTCCATCAAAATCTAGCTCCTCGCTTGAGCTCCAAATGCCCTTTTTGTTCTCAGTGTCTTGTGCTTAGCCACTGGAAGACCATGAAAGGAGCGAAGTACTGACACATGCTACAGCATGCATAAGCCTCGTGAAGAGAAGATTATATTGTAAGTCAAGCAAGTCAGACTTGTTACAAAAGCCACAAATTGTATGAAAAGTCAGGACAAGCAAATCCATAGACATAGAGAGAGGTGGCTATTAGAGGAAAGGTGAAGGAAGGAATGGAGAGGGACTGGATGATGGTAACATTCTCGAGTTAGATGACAGTGATGGTCACCCCCAAGTCTGAACTAACCACTGAATTGTGTATGGCAATTACACTTTATAGTTCTATGGTTAGTCAACTTTTTAAAATAATGAGCTATATATTTTAATGGTGAATGTTATATAAATAGTATATATAAATTATGTTATATAAATTATCTCAATCTACAAACAAATTCAGCAAGGCAGAAACAAAGATGTCAAGGATGTTGTTAGCATAGCATATTTTAGGACTAATTCAGATTAAATTAAGTCCCCACAGGCTAAATGAACTACTAAATTCAAAAGGTAAGTTGTATTTCTTTTATCTTTTAGAGAAATCAAAAACTAAAGACTTCCTTCAAGTGTTTTCCAAATCTTACCCAAAGGATAGTAACTGTATCACCATGCCTAAGCATGCATTGCCACAGACTCTCCTTCCTGTGGAGCTACAACCTCTATCTGGAACACCCTAATGCAAGAGCAAAGGAAAAGTAATTTAAATTAGGCTATTAGACAAAGCAGTGACATTCCACGTACTAAATGCATTTCCCAGACGCTATCTCAAATGCTTTCCATTTCCCAATCAACAGCACTGGTCTGTTCTAATAGGTCTGGCCATCAGATGTAATTGGCTTCCAATTACATTTCATTCCAAATTAATCTTCATAAGTGTACCAAAGCAAAGGAAAGATAATGAAGCTTGCCAAAGCACAGACTTAATATGCCTGGTCAGTCTCTTAAAGTGAACTCAGATTTCCAGAGGCAGCCTTTACTAAATGAGTGATCTGTGGGGATTTTATGAGAAATCACCTCCTGTGGACAAGTTGATTCAGCTTTCACAGAGTCTGGGGAAGTGATGCAACCAGCAAATACACTTACTCGAGTAAACAGTCTAGATGGACAGTGCCTTTCACCTGGTTAAGTAAATAGGATTGAGGGACAGAGTCTTTACACGGGGTAATTAGTGGCTACCCAGGACAAATGCTAATGCCAGGTGAAAACATCTAAAACCCCTGCTTAGACTGTATTTTCTCACAGAAATTAAAGTAAATTTCTTCTTGGTCTACACAGTCCCCCAATTCTGCTATTTCTAAGCACAGGAGACATCTCAACCTTTCAGAAGTAGCCCCTCCAATGCTCCTTTCGGCCTTGCCACCTACAGGTGGGAAATACAAAGGTGGCTCTCTTAATGATTTCGCACTTCTGTGATTCCCTGTGATTTCCTCACACATTCAAAATACTATTTAGTGTCCTAAAGCAACAACTAAATAATTTTTTCTGGATTCAAAGTCAATACAACCATCAAAGCTTACTATTTAAACCAAGGCATTTGCTTACTGCATGAGATCTTACCTACACAATTGGTCTGTTGTGCCCATGGGTTTGCCTGATACTGAAGAATAAAGACCCACTCAGGACACTGTGACACAACAATGTCATCTACAAACATGTTAATCTGCATTCATAGCTCTCCTGGAAGACATGCAGCCCTGCAGGTTGCACAAAAACATAAAATGTCCCAAAGGCCACAAATAACAGAGATGTACAATCCCAATTCAGTGAAACATAGTAGTAGAAGACAGATTATACTGACAGACATAAAATATTATACTGGCATATTCATACAAAAGCACATACAAGGAGTTTACTATGAGTTTTAGTAATATGCTAAGAGTTTTAAAAATCACATAGCAAAATTGTATGCAACAGTTTTGGCAGCATGACAGACATTCCCACTTACTTTCTAAGCACATGGACAGCTTCATTCTACAGGTATTCCAGGAATGCTGAGGCAGTTCTTTAACCTACAAGGGATCTATCACACTGAGCACCTGCTAGCTGTAAGGCAAAAGGAGCAAAGCATTTTCTTTGCCTTGGAAATGTATCCCATGGGTGTAGACAGAGTACCTGTTTCTCTAACTCAGTCAAGATCTTCATGAGCAACTTAACTTTATGAGCTTAAAGTTTGAACTCGCCTATGAAAACTGACCCTCCTCTTCTCCACCCTATAGGTGGCTCTGTTACCTCATCACCTCTGCTCCAGGCACAGTATTCTCACCTAGCTTGACTCATTGATATTAAAGGTTAGCGATGCCAAATTGGGTGAGTTGGTGCACACCTGTCACACCAGTACTTAGAGGCTAAAGGAAAACTGTGATTTAGAGATTCTATCTTAAGAAATCCTCAAACAAACAAACAAAAAAAAAAAAAACTCAAGTTAAAAAAAAAAAAGAGCCAGCCAGAGCAGTGGTATCAACCATAATCAAAATTCAGGGAGATGGCAGAGTAAGCCATTTTCCAAGTCTACTGTGACCCTCTTGAAATGTTATCTTTAAGAAAAAAACTGGGTGTGGTGGCACACGCCTTTAATCCCAGCACTCAGGAGGCAGAGGTAGGAGGATTGCCGTGAGTTCAAGGCCGCCCTGAGACTATATAGTGAATTCCAGGTCAGCCTGGACTAGAAAAGGACCCTACCTGGGGGGGAGGGGGGAAGAAAAGAAAAGAAAAAAATGACTCAGGGAACTGAGTGGAAGAGGGGACGGAAAGATTCTAAGAGCCATGGTGGGGGAGAACCCCCAGATCCATGGCCCCCCTCAGTAACAACATACAAAGGGGAGGGTGGAACTGGGTTGTCTCATAGGCTATCAATAACCCCCTATCCCATGGACTAATCTAGTTTGCCCATGGAGGAGGATACCCAGCTGATTGGGGACAGGGAAGAGGGAAATCGGGGAACTGGGGATATCAACACATTATTTGCTCATTCAATGTATCTAATTATGGAGAACAAATTTTTTATTAAAAAAAAGAAGTGAAAGAAACAAACAAACAAACAAACAAACTGCATGGGGCTCTAGAGATGGCTCAGTGGGAAAGAGCACAGCCCAGCAAATTATGATACTCAAGAGGGCCTAAGACCTGAGTTCAAATCTCAGCACTCACATAAACAGCTTGGTTGGGTCACACGCACTATAACCCTAGTCCTGATAGAAGCAGAGACAAGAGAATTGCTGGGGCTCGTGAAAAACAGCAAGCTCAGAAATCTGTGAAAGATTCAAGGAAACACACACAGATGAGTGATGGGAGTGGGAAGGATGCCTGACATTCTCTTCAGGCCTCCACCTAGACGCAGGTGGGGGCACATGCATCTGTACACACATACAAACTCAAGACCACATGTGGTTTGGCACATAAAAAAGAAAAGAAACATAAAAGGAGAGAGGCATATTCTTGCTCTGCATTTTTCACTTTTATATTCATCTAAATCTTACCATGAATCATTCCTGAAAGCATCCATACCCCAATCGCAGAGGAAAGTTAAAAACAGACAATAATTCGTTTTTCAATTTTGGACTTAGCAGGTTTGACTCATTTCTTGAACATAGCTATTTATCTATATCTAAAATATAGGGGGAGTCTGGGTAGATAGCTCAATCAGAAAAGGTCTGATCATATCAAAAGCATGAGGACCTGAATTCTACCTCCAGTACACACGTAAACTAATAGGAGTGGTGTTGTGGTGCTTGTGATGGGATGGCAGAGACAGGAGGATCCCTGGGGCTTGCTGGCCATCTAGTCTAGGTGGTAAGTTCCAGGCCAATGAGAGGCTCTGTCTCAAAGGAGGTAGATAACATTCAAGGGATATCCAAGGGTATCCTCTGGCTTCCGTATGCATGCAGGAGCATAACCCAAGACACAGGCACATGCACACTGGCACGTGCGCAAGCACCTAGTAGTCACCACATTAGCAAGTGGCTTCTGAAACAAAAGTACCAAGAACACAGACTGAGACAGAATCCCAGTTCAGCCTCCTGGCCTTGAGGATACTTTAAGGTCCCACTCCTCAAATGTAAAGTAACATGTTCCTAAAACACTAGGAAACTAGATACACTAAAGTAAGCAAACCCCTTTCTTTCACATGCAGTTCCCTTGTCATGAATGGCAACATTGGACAGAAGATACAATGACAACTAACAACCAAAGGCTGGAATGAAAAACAGCAATTGCAAGGGGTGCTTGTTTCTAGAAGGTGATTGTTGGAATTTTCCATCTCCATTTTATATACTTGTGCATTCCTTGAATGTTTTTTGTGTATGACAAATTTTTTTAATTAAAAAAAAAACCTAACTTAGAAGGGATTGCTGTAGGCAGGTATGGGACAGGGTTCTCAGGCCAAAGGGACAGAAGTACAGAAGCAATGACAAGTAATAAATAAGCCCTGAGCCTGTCTCGCAGAGGCCCTGTATTCACACAGACAGTACAGTTACGTTCATCAAGTGAACACCAATGCTGCAATCCTCCAAGCTTCCCTCATCCACCTACCTGGAGACAAGCTACTGAGGTCACAGGTAACCACCACAGACTATTTTCTTAAAGAAATCAGTGATAGTTAAGGGTAAATGATACCTTTATATATTGTGAAATTAAATATTTCTGGAATGTAACTGGATAAAATGTGTACTCAAAAATATTTATTACCTTTGGATCCAGTAATTACACTGGTAAAACTTTGCCACAGGAGGGAGAAAATTAGATAATTAAGCAGCAAAGAGTCTACACAGAAATGATCAACGTTATCCAGAGTAAAACAAACTGGAAATAACAGAACTACTCCTTACTGGAAAGATGGTTAAATGATTACATATAGATGCAATGAAGCACTATGCAACTCATGAAGTTTGGATTTATAATTATGTAGAAAGATGCTTAAAAATGTGAAATTTAGCTGGGCATGGTGGCGCATGCCTTTAATCCCAGCACTCGGGAGGCAGAGGTAGGAGGATCGCCATGAGTTCAAGGCCACCCTGAGACTACATAGTGAATTCCAGGTCAGCCTGGGCTACAGTGAGACCCTACCTCAAAAAAAAAAAGTGAAATATATATATATATATATATATATATATATATATATATATGCTTATGCGTAGGAAAAATATTTAGATGGACATAAACCAGATCATTTATAAAGGTTTCTCACTGCAAAACAAGAAATCAGACCATCTCTCTTCTTAAAAGTCATCTCTTACACTCTAAATCTCCATCCAATAATAGTTGTTTAATAATAAATAATAAGAAAAAAATGAATAAATAAAAGGCTTCCTTCCACTGGTATTGGTTTAACAGGTAAATTCTGCCCAAACTTTAAGGACTGGGCAATTCCTATAGATCAAAGGAGGAAAATAAAACACTTTACAGTTTATTATATCAGGTTAGCACAACAAATAAGAAAAACACAAAAAAAGCTAATAAATTCAGCAGCATGTTGCTAGAATTAGACATTTTTCTAGTAACTCAAGAAAACTTGAGATTAGAATACAGAGAGAAACAAGTTATCACAGAAGTCAATGTTGGAAAAAAAATTCATATGCATTAACTCTTCTCCTGACGTTAACATGAAATAGCTTGTACCAATTACTTTCTCACTGCTGGAATAAAATACCTGACCAGAAGCAGCTTAAAGAAGGAAAATATTTATTTTTGGCTTACAGTTTTGAAGACAGTCAGTTCATCATGGTGGGAAAGGCATGGCAAAAATAGGAAACCTGCATCCCATCCTCACAGCAATGTGGAGGAATTAGACAGATGAATGCTGGTGCTCAGCTAGCTTTCTATACAGCACAGGACCCCAACCCATGTGATGGCACCATCCAGTTAGAGTAGGTCCTAACCTAGAGCAGCCCTAACTGACACACCAAGAGATTTGTTTCTATGGTGATTTTAAATCCTGTCAAATTGACAACCAGAGATTAACCACTGCATAACTCTAGTAACTTTAATATTAAAAGGCAGATAAATAAATTATCACTTAAGCCAAGGATGGGAAAACAATATGTAAGCATTGACTCCACTCCTGATTGTAATGGGAAATAACTCTAGTAAATCTCAACTCAAACTCAGGACCTCATGCATGCTAGGCAACTAAGCCATACTTACTGCCAGAAACAATCTGGGCAGAAATAAATAGCACAGTAAAAAGTTGGGTAAAAAATAAAAAGCTTTCTCAAACCTCATGGCCATCTCCCGTGTATCTTCTGAGCCAGGAAATTACAGATGTCCACAGTGTACAGAAGTTATAAGCTGCTATCCCCAGGTAAAACACTAAAGTAGTCCCATTAAATTAATTCCAAACTATGGACATTACTATGGTGACTCCCACTAAACGTTTTATTATAAACAAGAATTAAAATGGAAGGGGCAAATACTAGAAATAATAGAATACTACCACTATTGAAGGATGCTAACTGGTTTGTAAAAAAATATTTTTATTTATTTATGAGAGACAGAGAGTAAATGTGGGTGCCAGAGCCTCATGCAAATCAACTCTGGACACATGGACCACTTTGTGCATCTGCTTTACAAGGGTACTGGGAAATAGAACCAAGCTGATAGGCTTTGCAAACAAGTGCCTTTTAACTACTGAGCCATCTCCCCAGCCTATAAGTGGTTATGGTTTTTGTTTCTTTTTCTTTTTTCTTCTTCCAAAGTAGGGTCTCACACTAGCCCAGGCTAACCTGGAACTCATTCTGTAACCCAGGCTGGCCTCACCTCCGCCTCAAATGCTGGAATTAAAGGTGTGTACCACCATGCCCAGCTCTAATTTTTTTAAGAAGAAAAGCTCAAAAACTGTTGCAGAAATAATAAAATTAAGAAATATTCTACAAATATTTATCACAGTAAAATCCCGAGGTGGGTATAACAGCGAATAAAGACCTAAACACACTTTATAATCTAATTAAGAATAAAATAAAAATATAAGTTTCTCAGTTTTTAATCACCAATATCCATGAGTACAACACATATAGGCAGTATCAATTCCCATTTTCTGGCAACTCAAAAGTTGGGCTTCATAAATTCATTCATAAAATACAGAAAATCAATAGCTTTTTAGATAATCAACAAGCATGAGTTACAAATTATAATTTAAGAGTAATCTATTCACTACGGCAATCAAAAACAAGTTTAAAATGTCTAAAAATAATTTTAACAGGAATTGTGTAGGACTTGTATAAATAAAACTCACAAAACTTCACTTACTGCAGTTTAAAAAAGGAAAGTATTTTTAAAAGTAGAAAAAGGCCTATCACGTTCATACTGTAAAAAGTATCAAATTTCCAAAAATTAATCTATACACTTAGCACAATCACATTCAAAACACCATTGAGAATTTTTTTAGAAGTTCACAAAATGATTCTAAATTTCATGTGAAGAATGAATTGTGAGAATGGCCAAGAATTTTCTTTTAAGAAAATACAAAATGAACTAGAGAGTCATGATGTCATCCACACATTTCCAGACAAAGACAGAGACCTGGCCTACCTGCTGCGAGCTGAGTACATGTCCTCATCTCTGCTAACCATCCACTTTGGAGTAACTCCCCGGAACCAAAGAAAAGAAGGTCTTATTTGTGTGAGCAACTGCCACTAGTGCAAAGCCCGCTGGGAATGGTCAATAGCAGGTCTGGTAAGATTGATGTATTTTCTTGGTTTTCATACTTAGTACTAAAAACTCTCAGAAAACAAAACAATAAAAAGCCATCGATCAAGGTTCTTATTGGGCTAATATAAGATAGGGTAAAATTTAATTTTCTCATGTTATAAATACTAACTAATATTTAGATTCCTATGAACACCCAATCAATAATATACAGCAGTTACATTGCATCTCCCATAATGTTTTTGGGGTGTGTGTGTGTGTGTGTGTGAGTGCATTTCATATATGTGAGCAGGAAGACACATGTATATACCATGATACACATGTAGAAGTCAGAGGACAATGTTTACCTTCCACTTGGTGTGAGGCAAGGTCTCTTGTTTACTGCTCCATTTACCAGGTTAGCTGGCCCGCAAGCTTCAAGTAGATTTTCAGGTACACATGCTTACTCAGCAAGCACTTTATTCACTGAACCATCTCTCATAACTTTTAATTAAATAATTTTATTTACTTATGTGCACGCGTATGTGTGCACAAGCACACACCAGAATTTCTAGCTGCTGCAACCTAACACCAGATGCATGTGCCATGTTTTGTGAGTGCAGAGGAATCAAACCCAGGCCAACAGGCTTTGCAAGCAAGCACCTTTAACGACTGAGTAAACTCCCATCCTCCAGAAACTTTTAGTAAAAATTTTAGACTACTGCTAATTCACCCAAGAATCACCTCCTGTCAGTGTTTCCCAAGTGGTTAAAAATTCAAGACATACAAAGAATAGAAGTTATAGGCCCAAATAAATTCTAAGAGACTGAAGAACTATCAGTTCTTATATCATAGACAATATGAGCTGAAACAGAGTCTGAAACAAGAACACCCCCAATGCCCCTCTGCACCCATGTCCACAAACATGGAGAGAGCTCATGAGGTCAGGAATGTCTACAGTTGTCAACATCTAGTCGAGAAACATGGTCAGCTGGATTCTGTTCTGAAACTGCAGGATACCAGCCCTAGACTGACCAGAAAGAGCTCTAAAATTAATACAGATTGTTTTGGGAGACTGACACATTATGCTTACTAAGTGCCCCACATTGTTCCAAGAACTTTAGATTTCTACAATTCTTACTAAGCAAGCACCAGTACAATGGTACCCAATTGATAGCTGATGAAATGGAGGCACAGAGAGACCACCTAATCTTTCAAAAGACCAAGAGGTACTAGCAGTAGAGCTCAGAAACGACCCCAAGATTTGCACTTTCACCCAGGGAGTAAGGCTGCCTTACTCCCTGGGTGCCATACTGGCTTATATAGATCTGTATCTAAGTACACCCTTAGGCCAGATAAGAGGACTCTTGTGATGATGACACATGCATGCATATAATGGCCAAACCTAAATTACTCACACTAAGGCTTAATTAATACAAATTGCAAAGCATGACTAATTGTTCTACTCTCTCATAATCATTCATACAAAAACACTCAGGTTCATTATCCACTGGGGTATAGCTTAAAACATTCTTCTATAGTGTTTGGAATTATTCAAACATAAAAACCTATCTCCAAAATAATAAAGGGACCACCACCCATGAAGACTTAGTTCAGTATCAGCACTGTGTGCTCCACATGGCACTTGGTCCTCCCTGACTATGTTTATCTGTCAGATCAAAAGGTAGAGAAGCTCTCTGCTGGTGCCATCACATGAAATTTTGCAAATTATTTCGTACATGGGTAACAAAGGATTAATTAAATGGAATATAATTTTGTTAAGCAAAAACCTTTATGTGCTATAAATCTTAGATAGTCACATTTAAATCATTTTGAAAATTAAATTCCTATTACTAGCACTAAAAGTAAATTCGAGTCCTAATCAGAGGTAAAAACTGTCAACCTAGGGATTTTACCTACCCAAGAGATCAATTTTTAAGTTATGTAAAGGAGTTTTAAAATTTCTAATTACGGGCTGAAGAGATGGCTCAGCGGTTAAGGCACTTGCCTCTAGTGCCTAAGGCCCTTGGTTCAATTCCCCAGTACCCACATAAGCCAGACCCACAAGGTGGTGGCCCTGATATTCTCTCTCTCTCTCTCTCTCTCTCTCTCTCTCTCTCTCTCTCTCTCTCTCTCATCTCTCTGCTTGAAAATGAATAAAATATTTTTTAAAAAATTTCTAATTACTGGGTAATGTTTAAAATTCAAGAAATTTTGCATAAAAACCAATAGCTTATTTTTCTGGAAAAAAAAAAACAGGCACTCTAGCAGCCCTGAAAGCTGCTCTCCATACATGGCCATGTTCAAGTTGAAGAACAGCTTCAAGGAGCCAGAGGACCAGGACATCAGTAGCCAGAAGCCCCACCCAGACAAGTATCACTGGATTAAAACCACCGGCCTGAATCCCAGAGGCATTAGACTTTATATACCCTGCACTAAACCAAAAGCAAAGTAACCTCATAGAGAAATCTGTAGCTACAATCCCTAGGCCAGATTATTCAGCAGAGGGGAAACCTCAGAGTGTCCCCTTATACTCTCTTATCTCAAAATAGGAGATTATTTAAAAATTAAGCCAGAAGCTGGGTATGGTGGCACATGCCTCAAAAAATAAATTTTAAAAATCAAAGCAGAGAGAGAGAGAGACAGAGACAGAGAGAGACAGAGACTATGAATGAAGACAGAGAGGCAAAAAGAGAAATGCGGGCCAAAGGCATCCATCTTGAGCAACAGGGATTCCTCCCCCCCTACCAGATCAGATCACCATCACTGCTCACCAGTGCATCATTCACATTGAGCCAGGGTGCTGGGCTTCCGGTAGGCTCCCATATAAGGAGAACCTCTCATTATACATGTTCAATAAAAGGTATGTGTTATTGTTGTCGTTGTTGCTAATGTCTTATCTAAAGACTTCTGAAATATTGTGATCAGGACCCACCCATGAAAAGCTGGATATCTGAGGGGATTTTGAGGTTAAGTAGTCACCCTGCCCCAATTTAGCATTGTACCATGTCTTGGAAACTACAATTCTCCATAGCTGGTAATGGCAGCCTACTAATACCTGTGATGCAAAAGCACAATTGGAAAACTATTCCTGATACTGTGTAAGTGCCAAACCCCCTTTTCCTACACTATTTTTAAATATTTTTTATTTATTTATTTACAAGCAGAGAGAAAGAATGTGTGTGTGTGTGTGTGTGTGTGTGAGAGAGAGAGAGAGAGAGAGAGAGAGAGAGAGAGAGAGAGAGAGAGAGAGAGAGAGAGAGAGAGAGAGAATGGGTGTGCCAGGGCTCCAGCTGCTGCAAATGAACTCCAGGTGCATGCATCACCCTGTGCATCTGGCTTCATGTGGGTACTGCGAAATCAAACCTGGGTCATAAGGCTTTGCAGATAAAACCTTAACCACTGAGCCATCTCTCCAGGCCTCTTATACTATTTTTAAAGTAATGTATATAAAGTTAGTTTTCAAAACAGAACCATGACAATAAATGGAAAATGAACATCTTTGGGGCCCTTGTCCCCATTTCTACTGCCTTCCATTATTAATGGTTTTACTGTCTCTGTCTGTGTTCATGAGCTTAGTAATGGGCTTGTATCACTTGATTGTCAACTTCTGACAGTGCCTACTGATTTACTGCCTTCCTGTACCGACTCCTTCACACTTATTTCATTTCTAATTCATCTCTCTAGTTTTATTTACTGTGCTATATTTAGTTCTTAATTGCTTAGCACCATTTTTTTATTTTGATGGTATTATCCTGTATTTCTGAACACATTACCACATAAGAAAAAGAAATAAGGATCTCCACAGATTCCACCCCCCCAAAAAAAACTACCTCTTTCTGCCATCACACCATGACTTCTGTCTACCACTCCCCACAGTAGCAAGACTGGGAATTTTTTTTTCTCTAATTATGTCTTCTTTGTCTTTATGTGACAACAAGTAAATTATTCAGTTACATCTTTAACAGTATCATTATGCATTATATAAATATTCCTGTATAACCAATAGCAATCAATGCTCAACTTCTGGGGAAAGAAACACAATTTCAGTTAACATAGTTCAACTTCAGAGTCAATGGGCTCTCTTTCCATCTCTTACACCCCTTTAAATGCTCAAAATTATACCATACTTCATCACTTAGCTTTATTTTCATTTTTTGGAAACAAAAAACATAAAATTACTTTTTGACTTCCACATGAAACAATTAACCTGTGTTAGTTGGGAAGTGTCCATGCTTTCCTGTTTGTTTTTTAATTAAAACTATTATGACCTAAGTACTCTATTATACTTCCTTTCCAATAAAGAAGTATATATTACTACAAAGTATAGGGAAAAGTTATCAAGATAAACAGTCTAATAAGAAGAATCCCTGAGACCCAAAAGCTCCAAGGAATGTGCTTGGCAGGGAGATTACTTCAGGTAAATATGTGACTCCCTTAAGCACAGCTAGTTTTTCTTTACATGCTACCTGACTTCTGCTAATACTTGTTTATTTAAAAGCAACAACCACATACAATTAAAACATATTCTTAAATCATGTTTTAGCAATACTTAAAAATCATAATAAATGAGAAAATAGTTCATAACCCCTGGAAAAGAGAAAGCTTATCCATGGAAAATAGTCAGTTTATGAAACAGGCAAAGTTACAGGAGGGTGCTGGGATAAAACAATGCTGAATTTAAATCCTGCATGGACTCCTTGTGATGTGACCTTGGACCCTGGCAGTTACTGGAGGTCTTTGAATTTCTATTTCTCAACATGTAGAGCAGGAACCACATCACCTCCTTTGCAAGAGCACTGTAAAGGCAAAATGAGATGAGATACATAAAGTAACCAGCACAGTCCCTGGTGCTCATAAGTCAGCCCAGGTGCTGAGTAACACTAGATTTTGCATTTCAAAGAAGCTGTATAAGACCAGGCATGCAGCTGCATTTATTCATGTCCAAAGGATAATTAAGAATCTAACCACTATGCTAAAGAACACATACATAGTGAGGACAAGACATAAAGATTTGGCCAAGAAAAATGTTACATAAAATTGTTTTATAATTAAATTCTGGAAGACTATGATTTCTGAGCTTCAAAAGAGAGGCCCCTTCTTTGATTACAATTCTGAGTTATGCCTTATATTATGGTGTTTTGGAAACAACATACACCATATTCCTTACCATGGGTAATTAAGCAATCCCAAAGACACTTTACTAGCTTTTAAAAAGTCTCATAATTTACAATTTATGGTTTTTAAAAACAGGAAAAGGCTTTGTATGAATCACTGTAAGTTAAGATTACAAAATCATAAATTCTAGAACTCTGGAGAATGATTTCTCCCACATTCAACACACATTTAAGGATCATGCACATTAAAACTTCATTAAAACTTCTTCCCCCAAATCATGGGAGTTATTTCAAGCCTCACCTCTAACAGTTCTATATATATTCCTCTGGAAGCTAAACAACCTCATGTTGTGTTTACCCTGACCTGCTTAACTAATGATATATTTGATAATTTAAACTTAAAATGATTCCTAACCAAAAGAGTATTACTGAGTTCCTACATAATTAGTTTCTATTTGAAAGTGAGCAATAAAGCATTAAGACTTAGACAACATTTAAATTATTAAATTCTCCATATTTATTTAATCATATTAGTATAAAGTATGATTAACTATTTCCTGTTTTTCATTATTCTTATAGTCCTTTCCCTGTTTCTCCATAAACCAGATTTGGATTTCACTATGCTGTCAATATTCTGCCATGTATTTCGTTTAGTCAGTAAAGCCAAAGGAATACTGTGCACTTAAAATGCTCTTTCTTGGCTGGGCTATCACTGAGTGTAAAGTGCATGCTTAGCATGTGTGAGGCCCCAATTTCAGTTCCCACAATCAAAAAACATAAATAAAGTATTCTGTTTGTCATAAAAAGAAAGAAAATTAGAAAAACAGAAGCAGTTCATGTTCAGGATGGCATACTTACCTCTTCAAGAAATTCCCTTCAGGATAGGCCTGAATTCTTGCTCTGTAGCAGTCTGAAATAATGCAGGCAACTCAAAGGCACTGTACTCAAAATCCAGTCACAAGGGAGGTGGGGATGTCTACAGCCCAGAGTGAGGGGCATTTAAATGCAGGGGCACAGAAATAAAATGTCCATGTATCAAGTCACAAGGGAGATGGGGGTTTCGACAGTCCCCCAGCCACCAGGACTAGCCAGAAAGGGGGGCATGTAAATGCAGAGGCACAGAAGTTAACAATGACTGGGTATCTAGCAAACTCTCATCTGAGTGACCACTCCCAAAACACACCTTCTGTTTTGAAGTCTAAAACATTGATCCCCTTCCACTAATCTCAGTGCTCATTTCTCATCTATCTCCCCACACAGAAGGAAAAGCCATAAATGAACTTTCAAGAACTTTTGGCCAGGTGTTCAGCATTGCTCCAGAACTTCCCCCCACTGCAAAGAAATGACAGAACTGCTAGATTTTCACTCTGTTGCTCAATTTTACCTTGTCCATAATTTCATGTCGCTTTCATTTTAGTCTTTCCTAAGAAATCCTACAAATGGTAGAATTATATCTATAACAAGCAACTGATTAACAGGAATGAGGGGTGTGTTTAGCTCTCTGAGAAAGCTCTCTTGAATTCGGTTTCGGTTCCCACAAGGAGGCTGGGTCACATCTAACTTAGCCAACCTGCTGTTAACTCCCAGAACAGAAAGACCACAAACTCCTATCAAGTACAGCTGCCACTACAGACAGACACTCCACACACACTATAACTATCCACACGCTTCAAGGAGGCTGTTTTACAGAACATTTGTAGCAGAGCAGTATCACTCTTCTCTGAGTTTTATGAAAAGGAAATGCTTCTGGTCTTCATAGGCATGGGCTTAAATTCTACTTCTGGCATACAGTGTTTTGAAAACAATACACGAAACCATTTGACCATTAGATTGGCAAATTTTTAAAATGCATTTGTTTAGTGAATCCTGTCTAAGAAGTTGCAGACCACTCAATTATGGTACCAATTATAGTAATCACTTATAGACTACAGGATACTATAGGCTTTTCTATACATAGACTATCTCAAGTCAGTTTATAGACTGGTGGAATATGACACATAATAGGGCAAGGGAAAGGCTATAGTCATAAATTATGGTTGCTTACATAAAATTATCTTTCTCTGAAAAGTAATTCAACTTACTAAGAATAATTCTGGGAGAGTTTATACACCTTAAAGTTTCAAAGTAAAAAAAAAAGTTTATTATGTGATAGTGAAAACTGCACATTATTAATGAATTTTCTATACTTCCCAATGGTTAGTTCTGTTTTTTGTTTTTTTTTATTTTTTTATTTTATTTATTTATTTATTTATTTTTGGTTTTTCAAGGTAGGGTCTCACGCTAGCCCACACTGACCTGGGATTCACTGTGCAGTCTCAGGGTGGCCTTGAACTCATAGTGCTCCTCCTACCTCTACCTCCCACGTGCTGGGATTAAAGGCATGCGACACCACGCCCAGCTAGTTCTGTTGTTTTTTTTTAAGCCAACACAAAACAACTGTTAAGATGAGTGCTATTTTGAAAGAAGCACTGTCAGGGGCGAAAGCTTTTGGGGGCCTTTGGAGGCACACCCTGGCTTAGTCTTGGATGGCACCTGACAGTCTGCCAAGAAGGGCTTAGCTTAATGAGTTTCAGGTGGTGATCTCAGTTGGCCGTTATGCACAGGTTCTTCCCATTAGTCCTCTGATTGGCCAGGAAGCTCTATATATACTGCCTCGTTCCCCGCAATAGGAGAAGCAATAAAAGGCACACGTTCATCAACCTATAAGTGGTGTGTGTGTGTGTGTGTGTATTTATATGATCACTGTCCTCCATGGGCGGCTGGGCAGTGATAAAGCACCATAGAGAAAATATATATAGGTGGGTCTCTTATTGTACCTACATAATGTACTAATACTTATGTTCTTCAAAAACTTCCAGCCACTGCCATACTGATATAGAAAGGACTGAAGAAATTGCACAAATACTACTTATATAGAAATGGGTTTTTTAACTTAGCAGTTCTGCATACAAGTGTAAACTCATTTATGAAACAGGAGAGAGTATATATTTATGTACTGAACATCAACACTAAATGAGCCCCCCAAAAAAATATTGAACCTTTTATCCAAAGACAAATACTTCCCTCTCCTCCAAAGTCATCCTCGATCTCAACTATATATGCACAATTTTGGAGGTGGAGTGGGCTGGATATACCTAGACCAAATTGGTCAATTAGCCAGTCCTGAACACAATTAGTTTTTGAATCTCAATTGGACTACCTCTTCACTGGATATATTATAAAGCACCCTGCAGAGCAGATGACATAATTACAAAGTTCTTGGAAAAGATTCCAAAAGGAATAAATTCACCCTACTTCTATTTTATTTGGAACTTTCCACAAAGATATAGGACTTTATTGTCTTAAAATACCTTTATTTTTTCTTCCTGGGGTGGTACTAGGGATTGAATCCAGAACCTTGTGCATGTTAGGCAAGCACTCTGTCCCAGCCCTTAAAATACCTTTATAAGACACCATAAAAATATTTCCTTCATGTTATTTCAAATTTCTACCTCTTGACTCATGGAGACAGGTAAATTACCAGTTCTATTCTGAAGAGATTGGATCAAAATTGAAGGGGGAAAAAAAACTGTGAGCCACTTTTCAGACAATATTTATAGCATTACCTATAGCCCTAGAGTGGGTTTGCATACACCTCTGATGCTCTCTGCCATGGGAAAATTATCACAGTATTCAAACATGTGGAATGAAGTCATGATCAGTACAGAGTACCAGAGACCTGTGGAAACCAAGCTACCCCTATTTGCACCAGTTTCAGATACTCTGGGCTTGAGCCCAGAAATTTAACAGAAACATACCTGGTGGCTCAAAGCTAGTGCTCTGATGCAGGTTCATTCCACACTTTAACAAAGAAGGCAGAGAGCAGGCTCTAACAAAGAAGGCAGAGAGCAGGCTCATGGAGAGTGACTTTGGTGTTCAAATGTAATTCACAAAGGAACCCTGTTGCTCAGTCAATAATGGAGCAGCCCTCAATCAGATTCGGTCATTACAGTACTGAGGGAAGGACTACTGAAAGCACACCATCACCTGAGGATCCTGATGCTTTTGGTAGAGAAAGCCAGCTCCATCTCACAGACATCCTAAATGACTTCCTCCTAAATGGTTTCTGAGGGGGCCTGTGGACTTCTGTATTGGTTTAGTTTTCCTTGGATGGAAGGAAGCCTGCATTGCGCGTATAACTTAATAGACTGAAGAAACTGTGAGCAATCATCTTTGTTGAAACTCTTATTCCATAGAGAAGGGGAATGCTGAGCTGCAGAGATAGTGCAGCTGCTAAGGCCTTCAGAGGCTAAGTACCCATGTTCGATTCCCCACATAAAGTCAAATGTAGAAGGTGGCACATTCAATTGGAGTTTGTTTGCAGTGGCTAGAGGCCCCGGCACACCCATTCTCTATTCTCTCTATCTGTCCCTTTCTCATTTTCTCTTAAATAAATATTTTTAAAAAGAGAAAAGGGGATTGCTATATGCTATTTAAATACTCCATATTGTTAGCAACCTACAAAGAGTTAATCACATAGCATAAAACACATCAATCAACCACGTGTTGCTACAGTTTTAAAAAACAGCTGCCATGCAATCCCAAATTAAATCAGTTTATTTTTTTTTTCTTGATACAAACATGGAGACTTTTCTTTCCTTTTTTCCAGAATTCATATAGCCTTACAATTTGAAACTATCAGAAAAATCACCTTAACCAAAAAGTAAAATTTACTTCTATGGCTGCTACTACCTTCTATATTTGCTTATTCTTCATCCATGGAGATTACAGCTACCACCACCTTTCCCCTGTCACATAGCTGCTGCTAGACACCCTGGTCATGAGAGCTGTTTGCACACAGATTCCCCATCCAACAGAATCCTGACGCACTAAGCAACACGATTATCCGGACAGAAACCGATTCTCTTTCTAAGTAACCTTTGAATGGTACCGAACCTCATGAGAAGAGTGCACCCTGCTGCAGAGATCTGGCATTGAGGCCCTCAGACTTGCTCAAAGGTGAGCGTTAAGTGTAGTTTTCTGAGAGGCCTCCCCTCACATTATTGTTTCTCACAGTGCCTGTGTGGAGTATTTTAGTTTTCTTCTGAGTTTTGATTTGGGTTTACTGTTTGGGGATTTTTGTTTTGGGCATATGTATGTGTGTGTGGTGTGTATGCATGTTTCATATGTGTGTACACACATGCATGTGGAGGGCAGAGTTCAGGTCAGGAGCCATTCTTGATCTCCCTCCAGTTCCGAGAGGCAGGGCCTCTCATCTGAACCCAGAGCTCACCAAAATTCAATTAGTCTAGCTAGCCAGTTTGCCCCGGGGATCCCAAGACAGACTGCCATGGCCGCCAGCATTTACATGGGTGCTGAGGGTCAGAATTTCAGTCCTCATGCTTGCACATGGTCCATGCTTTTGTGTTTTTATAATGTGTGTGTATGAGAGAGAGAGAGACAGCGAGGGTGGGGAGAAGAGAGATTGGGCACCCACATGCCACTGTGTGTGCGCAATCCCAGCCTCCCACCCTGTTTGAGGCAGTGTCTCTTGTTTCACTGCTATGTCCACCAGGCTAGCTGGCCTGTGAGCTGCTTGGGATTCTCCCACAATACTGTCAGAGATCAGGGATTACAGGCCTGGACTACCTAGTCAGGCTTTACATGGATTCCAGAAATCCAAACTCAAATCCTCATACTTGCAGGGCAACCACTTTATATACTTCCCAGCCTTAGAGGGTATGTATGTAGGTATGCATGTATACATGTATGCATTTATTTATTGAAGACAAAGTCTCATTAAGTAGCCCAAACCAGCCACAAACTCCTGATCCTCCTGCCTCCACTGCACCCAGCTTTGAACTGTACTTTTAAGTTACTTGTGTGTATACTGCTGTATACATATTTGTGTCTGTTTTCTCTCCTTCTGGATGTATCAAAAGGATAAAGATCTAACTCTTTTATTTGTCTTTGTGCTGCCAACACTTAGCATAATACTAAACACATCAGATAGACTCAAGAAACAGTTCTCAAGCAATGGAAACTATTCAGAACATGAAAGGTGTAAACATTTAAGTCCCAAAAGCTGGTTAACACCACTACCATGTGCACTTTCATTCTGCACTGAAATCTGAGGGTCACTTGTTCTTCCTTGCTATACACATTTATTCTTTGCTGTTAATTATGCTGTTGGGACAACAAAACAAAACTAATAAAATTTCACAAGTCTATCTTTATAACACTTGAACGTATCTGCACACAGCACTATGCAGACTAAAATATCAATATGATCTTGAGTGTTTCTTGAATTCTACATAATTACTGCTCCTGGAAGCCTATGGGTGTCAATTTCAAGGACTCTGAAATGGTAAGAGTCAGGATGGGAAAAACTTCTGCAGTTGAGAATTAAACCTAATTCTTTTTTCAAAATATTTATTTGATAAAGAGTGTAGTATGGGCACACCAAGGCCTCCTGCCACTGCAAAGGAACTCCAAACGCATGTGTCACTTAAGCATCTGGCTTTACACTTTGTGTATCTGGTTTTATGTGGGTACTGGGCAACTGAACCTGGGCTGTCAGGCTTTGCAAACAACTGCCTTTAACTGCAGAACCATCTCCCCAGCCCCAAACCTAATTCTTTTATCATGAGGAAAATCGAAGTAACATGGTCTGAATAAAATGAGATGCTGGTCTACTCTTTTCGTGCCTCAAAAGGACTGGGCACTAGTAATCTGATAGAAGCATCTAAAGGTTTTGCATTTAAGTAGCACAATAGCTCTCAGCAGTCCACCTGCTTGACCATAGCCAGAGTCCTAATCTATGTATGTCATACACTCATTCATCCAGTCAGTAAGATTTACAAAGCCGCTCCACTGTCAAGTCCACACCTATTGTAGAATAACGCTTCAAGTCCCCCAGTGGATACTTGACACAAGAAGTAGCACCAAACCCAATATATGTTGTCAATCTTTTTCTATAAAGAAATAAAGTTTAATTTATATTAAGCACAGTTAACAAAGAAACAGTAGCTAATAACGAAATAGAATAATTGCAACACTATACTGTAATAAAAGTTACTTAAACTTATAGATTATTTATTTTTGGAATTTTCCATTTCATATTTTCAATCTGCAGTTGACAGAGAGTAATGGAAATATAGCATGGAAAGTAAAACTTTGGGGAAGGAAGAACTGCTGTGCTTGGGACCTACAAAAAACAGATTGGTAGAGAGGAACAGACATCAGTCAGGACATATAATACTAAAAAGACCCAAGAAGAAAAGTAAGAAAAAGGAGCCAGGCCATGTCAGTAGGGGCAGGAATTGGTGAAGTCCTAACTAAAATAATCTCAGCAGAGGCTTAAAAGTGAAGAAGAAATGAGTAGTCAGATTCCTGGTGGGGGAAGCCATCTAAGACAGACATACCTCTAAGTCTCTGGGCCAGAAAGAAGCTAATGGTCTCAAGGAACTTCAGAAACGATAGAGTAGGAAGCAGAGAAAGGAATAGAAGACCAGATGGATATGATATCAGAACATGGGAAGAGGCAACAGAAAAATCACCCAGCCAGTCAACCCTCATTTTTAGCTTCTACTTAGAGTATGCAAATGATGAAAAAAAATGATGACAGTTACCATAACTGCTATTACAAGGGCAGTCATCAAAGATGAGAAGGCTGTGTATCAAAAATTCACATGCCTGACTGGAGATGGCTCAGTGGTTAAAGGTAGTTGTTTGCAAAGTCTGACAGCTAGGGTAAAGCCAGATACACAAAGTGTCACATGCATCTGGAGTTCATTTGCAGTGGCAGGAGGCCCTGGTATGCCATATTCATTCTCCTCTCCTCTCTCGCGCACTCTCTCTCTCCCTCCCTCCCTCTGTCGTGAAATCTTTTTTTAAAGTTTAAAAATTCTCCTCCTCCTCTCTCTCTCTCTCTCTCTCTCTCTCTCTCTCTCTGTCGTAAAATCTTTTTTTAAAGTTTAAAAATATTCATCTGCCATAGGATTAGGGACGTGACTCCACGGAGAGTATTGTAGTAGCACTTCCCCCACTTACTCATGTCAATCATCAAACCATCCACAGGAAATAAACTCTTCAAAGTGCAATAGTGAACACCATCAAAAGTTCATGTAAGATGCTGGGGAGGTGACTCAACAATTAAAAGCACTTGTTTGCAAAGCCTAGCTGCCCAGATTCAATTCCCCAACACCCAGGTAAAGCTAGACATACAAAGTGGGGCATGTATCTGGAGTTTGTTTGCAGTGGCAAGAGGTTCTGGTGTGCCCATTCTCATATTCATATTCTCTCTCAAATTTATGTATTTATTTAGAGTTGGTACAAGTCTTAATACTCTTGCTTTCAGAATATTATTTCCTGAGATTTAGCATAGTGGCATCAAAGACAACTATCAGCTATAGATTCAGAGCTACATTATTCTTAGAGATGAAGAAAACAATATTCAGTCTCAACTCTATGCCAGAGACTACGTAAGAATTCCTGGATAATTCCTCTGTTTTGGATTTTTATTTAAATACAATCTCTTCATTTATTTGTATGTATGTGCATGTGTTGTATTGGCACACGTGCCACAGAGTGCATGACAAGGTCAAAGGACAACCTTGAGACGTATTTGTCCTCACCTACCAACTTCTGACATATGCATCTGTCTTATTTTTCCACTGCATGAGCCATTCTAACTGGCCCACAAGCTTCCAGATTCTCCTGGCTCTGACATGTATGCCACTTTGCATCTGGCTTTATGTGGGTGCTGGGGAGAAACGAACATGAGTTGGCAGGCTTATAAGCAAGCACCTTTAACTACTGAGCCATCTCCTCAGCCCTAAGTAATTTTTTAAAAAATATATATAAACATATATGTATGTATATATGTATGTATTCATGACAGAAATATGAACACACCAGGGTCTCCTGCTACTACAATTGGACTCTAGAAGCATGCGCCACTTTGTGTATCTGGCTTTACTGAGTACTAGAGACTCAAACCTGGGCTGTCAGGCTTTGCAAGCAAGTGCCTTTAACCACTGAACCCTCTTCCAGCATCCTAAGTAAATTCTTAATAGTAAGCAAAATATAGTATATACTTTAAGAGCAAACTCAAAAGTATAAGGAGTGTGTGTCAGTTGTAGAGTTCTTGCCTACTATGCATGAGACCCTGGGATCTCATGGGATGAGATTCCATCCCAGGACTTCAAAAAATAAAGAAGAAAACTTGAAAACCACACATTTCATGTTTTTAAAAAAATTCTTATTCTTCATTTTGAGTTAAAAGCAGGTGCCTCTGGTTGTCTACCCACGCTCCACTTCCCTTACTACTTGCTCATGGGCCCTCCCCCAAACTAGTTTCAGCTCAAGCAGATCCCTGGATCTTGACTGGGACATTGCTGTACTCCAACTCACTGTGGACGCAGTTCTCACAATGAGACTCCAGGAAGAGCTCAGTATAGATTCTAGTTGTGCTCATGTGTTGGAAGGGCTCCAGGAAGTTTTCCTTGTTCCCAAGAAGGAAATACTAGAAGAGGGAGTTCTGTATCTACTTGTGTTGCATTAGACTGTGGAGCTGGAACCCCTGGGGCAGGCTTCTTAAGGTGCCTAAGAGGGTGAGGAGAAGAAGAAAGGCTGACATCTGGAGCTTTTTCCTACCTCTGGACTGCTCTTTCACAGGAAAGAATTCATTTTCCACTTTGCTGAAGCCAAGTAGAATTGGGTGCTTCTGCTACCAGAAGCCCACCAAAGCACCAGAGAACAGATGATTACTGATATCCTTCTAATCCTGCATTAGAGCTGAAATTTCACTTTGATAAATCCTAACACATTTGCACAAATGAATAAACAGAACTTTCCTCTGTGGATTGTCAGTATAATATGCATTCTCTTCTAAAAATTATTTTTAAAGTTCACAGCCAACTTGTGTAAAGTCTCAGCTTTTTGAAACAGTAATCATCAGACTTATAATTACTTTGATTTGGGAGGTATGCACAAAGGCTAATGTAAATTCCAATCCCACATATGTTCATAGCATTCTAATAACATGAGCTGTGCTTCCACTGTGCAGATAGTCATTGCACCACAGGACTCTGGGATTTTGGCTGAAAATTAACTTTCCATCCAGGCATGGTAGCACATGCATCCCCAGCCCTTGGAAAGCTGAGACAGATAATCAGGAGTTCTAGGCCAGCGTGTGATATATTGTGAATTCCTATCTCAAAGAGAAAAAAAAATCTTTTCATGAATACCCAGTACTACATGCACACACACAATAGTCTTTTCAGACTTTGCCCTCTATTACTGTATCAAGAAACTCTACCTAATAAGTAGAGTAAAAATGATCTGTGTGAGGATCCTATGTGTATATATATATTTGTTCACATAAGTATATACATGCACACACACACACACACATGAAATCATGCATGTATGTTCATCTAATGGTAGCAGGTCATCCATACATAGGAGTGCTGGAATCCATAACCATTCCCAACTATCACTAGATTGACAGCATAATAATCAGCAGCATTTTCTCCCTATTAGAATATGAAAACATTTATTTGCCAGCTTTCTTGAACATGCAGGATCTAAAAATGCATTCCTTGAATAGCATGCTGACCTTTGTTAAATATACAAAAGAAAATTCTCACTGAAGTCACCTATCTCAAAGCCAAGTGAAATTCTTTCAAAATGCATTAAATAGAAAGTCATTTATTTCAAGACAACTTAAATACTCAACATATACAGCAAATGCTGTCAAGCATCCACTACAGAAGCTACACAAAGTGAAACCAAATGCTACAAAGAAAACTATGGGAGCATTTGCCATTTACAGTTGTCACATCATTTACCCACTCAAAAAGGCTTGAAAGTTACAGAGGCGTTCAAATGGAATTTGGATCTTCAGGTGGCTTGTGTGGGCCAATTCCAGGTGAACTGGTCCAACACCCAGGCTGACCCTGATGCCAGAGTTTCTACTTTACTCCTTTTCTTTCAGTGATATCCAACCCCTTCCCCAGCTTTTTTAAAGATTTTTTTTAAAGAAAGGATCTTACACTCTGCAGCCAAGGGTTGCCTGGAACTAGTAGCAATTCTCCTGCCTCAGCCTTCCAAGTGCTGAAGTTAGAGGAATGAGCTCTTATTGATTTTTTTGTTTTTTTACCATCTCTATGGTAAAATTTAAAAAGTGGGGACTGGAGAGATTGCTCAGTGGTTAAAGGCACTTGCTTGCAAAAGACTACCTGCTTCTCCAGTACCCATGTAGCCAGATGCACACAGTGGTGCATGTATCTGGAGTTCATTTGCAATGGCAGGAGGCCCTGGGTGCCCATATTCACTGTCACTGTGTTTGCCTCTTTCTCTCTGTCTCTATCTCCCAAATAATTAAATAAACAAACAAGCAAACCATTTTTTAAAACACACACAGCAAAACATGTTATAAAAAGGACATAGGCACATGTACCAGTAAAGGCCTCAAGTCAGCCACATTTGATAATAAATATCCCAACCCTTGGTGAGCACCTGTACACAGCCCACACCCAGAGACAGGATGACCACTGGGCTCACTCTTCCACTCCTCACCCCTCCTCTGCCTTGCTCACTACCCTTGAGCTCCTTCCAGAACTCCTTACTCTCTTCTCACTTTTTACCTACCATTTCCCTTTGCAGAAGAAGATCACACAAGACACTTAACTAATGAGTTACTTAAATTTCCATGGTAAAATGCAAAATTTCCTATTAGGTTTCTGTATTCATTTCACATAATATGAGCGAGACAGGTCACACATCCTCTACTGCTTATATGAAAGACTGGTCTTCTGATCAGGAAGCACAAGAAACAAAAAAAAAATTTTTGTAATTTTAAAAAATATTTTCAGCGGCAAGACGAGAGTGATATGGTTAAAGACATAAAAGTATAAGAAAAGTTCTAAAAAAAATAAAGACAAAATTCTTAATCCTTAGTCATTCCTAAAGAGATATAGGAAATATTCTGTTCCTACAACTTCTCAAAACCTGACAGAATTGAGGGCTGGGCTGTCGGATGTCCCCCTCCATTGCTTGTCTACCCATTTTTTAATCAACATATTTTATTGTCAATAATTAGATACATTATATGAGCAAGTCTTGTGATGGTACCCCATCTCTCTTCTTCTCCCTGTCCCCAACCTGCTGGGGCCCTCCTCAGTGGGCTTGCTGGACTTCAGCTCACTCATTCTTAATTGAGCAGAGTCTCCTACTGAATCGCCCAGTGAATCTCCAGGCCTCTGGGGTTACAGAGGTGTGTGGCCATGCCCCACTGTTAAGTAGGTCCTGGGTCTCAGGCTTCCTTAGGCCCTCATGCTCACATGTGATCTCTCCAGCCCTGTATCCTCTTTGAATATATTTTGGTTATCTCAAAAAAAAAAAAAAAACTCTTTGTATTTTTTTATGAAATGCAAATTGGAAAAACTTGAGTGTTCCCCAGATTCAACTTGCATGTCTGTCCACCCTCATGTATCTCCAGGGATTCGTGTGGCTGTGTATGCACATGTGCAGGCCAAGGGACAACTTCAGGTGATGTTCCTTCAGATACTACCCACCTTTCTGTACTGGACTAGAACTCAACAAGTAGACTGTAGTAGCTGGCCAGCAAGACAAAGAGAACCATGTCTTCGACCTCTCCAGTGCTGGCATTCAAAGTGCACACACACCACATCCAGCTTTTTAAAAGTAGGTTCCAGGAGGTCAAACTCAGGTCCTAACGCGTTCAAGAAAAGCACTTTACCAATTGCGTTCTCTCCTAAACCCAGCTCCAGCTTCCTGCTGCCATGGAGGTCTGTCTCAATTGCCTCTTGCCTTCCACCCTTTCCTCATCAGGGCTCTCTAGGGAAGGTGACATGCATACACTGGTGAAATAAATATCTCCTTCCTGTGCTCAAGAGCTGCATAGGCCTAACTCCCCATACTCAAGGGGCCTCAGGCAGGAGGCTGCTCAGCCAAATCAATAACCATATGACCTGATGGAGAAGTCCCCAAGTCAAGGCTGGAACTGGCCAACATCCTCCCATGAAACCCAGATTCTCAGTGTAATCATGCCAAGTCATTAATCACAGGCAAGGGCAGTCCCAGAGCACCACAATGTCTCATCCCAAAGGGCATCTCAATAGAGTTTAAAGTCTCATGGAAATCATCATTATACATTAATAAATGTGCTTTGTGGCTTCCTTAGAAAGAGGATGAACCACATCAGGTGATTTAGGACAAGGAACTAGCTAAAAGGAAAAAGCATTGTATTTCCTTAACAAAGCACTAACAGCCAGCAGAGCCTCTATCCATTCCAACTCTGGTCACCTCTGTCCCCTCTCTCCCTCCCACCCTCCAAGCCCTGGCTAGGCCCAAGACCAGAACACCAAGTCCTCTAAAGCCTCCTTAGCAGCTAGTAGCCATTTACTAAGCAGGAAGGGTAGGGTCAAGCCTCTTGACTTCCTGCTGAAAGCTGCCTCAGGCGTTCCCACCAACTGATAATGATATACTGATAGTTCACCAAGAACAGACATTGAATGAAAAGAAATGCAGGGGCAGTTTTCATTCTGCCTTTTTTTGCCTACAGTGATTTCTTTTTATATAATTTAGTAGGTACCTACTTTCATAATACATTTGAAGTGAGAATTTAATTCTGTGAAATGGACTAAATTGTATACACTCCTGTCTAATGCTAAACAGTACTCCTTGATTCTGCCTAATGTTACATTCCAGGTCTTATCCAAGAAATTGCTAACAGTAATATCCTGTTTGCCACATTCCGTTTTACTTTCACATTTGGACTGTCACTTCAAGCAGCTGATATAACTTTATAGAAATGTTTTCAAATTATCTGATGAAAGTGGTGAAGTAGAAATTACTTCCACTTGTATTAACGGGTATAACAATGCTACACACCACATGAGAGAAAGTAAATTATGACCACTGGGATCCACAAAATCAGAGTAAAATTATCAGTGGCATTTTGTATTGTATGACGCCAAACTCAAAGTTGCACTTTTGAACTACTGCAGTAAGAAGACTTGAGGAAAGCAGACGAATCTCTAAGAGGCCATTCATCTGCACAAGTATAGACCACTATGTTTAAAATTACCCCTTCTCCTACATGGCAAGCAGAATCAGCAAGAAAACTGTCCTGGCTTACAAGATTCAATTCTAGCTGTCTAATCAAAGAATATACTCCATCTAGGAGCAAAAAGCAGCTAAGAAGCACAGGAAGTAGAAAGCAAGTTTTTCTTATTTAAATACTTGTCTTCTCTTTTGCTCAACGATCTCTTTGAGCTTGCGGGACAACTCTTTCTACTTTTTTCTAAACCCCAACTCAGTTCTTCAATAGCTGACAGAGAAATCCATTCACCTCAGAGGAGTCAGCTGTCACAGAAATCTTTCTCAAACATTGGCAGAAAGATTGCATAATGCCAATCTGCACAACAACCTAGGACACAGGCCCCCAAAAGCAAAGCGAGCAGAAAGATATCATTCTTCTGACACCAAGCCTTTGGGAAGGTATTCATTTCAGGCAATATTTACTGACTATCTAAAATGAGTCAGGCATTGTACTAAGAGCCAATGAGAAATGATGAAAAGCAATGATGAAGAAATAATTTGCCCTCACTGGAGCACTACACCAATCCTAAAATCAATGTTCATACACACAGAGGTTCCCCAATATGAAAAACTAAGTGAATCAAAATGACAAAAGGAGAGCTGGAGAGATTGCTCAGTGGTTAAAGGCCCTTGTTCTCAAAGCCTGCGGCCCTAGATTCCCCAGTGCCCATGTAAAGCCAGATGCACAAAGTGGCAGAGGTGTCTGGAGTTCATTTGCAGTGACAGGAAGCCCTTGTGCACCCATACTCACTCTCTCTCTCTCTCTCTCTCTCTCTCTCTCTCTCTCTCTCTCTCTCTCTCTCTCTGTGTGTGTGTGTGTGTGTGTGTGTCTGTGTGTGTGTGTCTGTTTCTTTCTCCCAAGAAGATAAATAAAAGAATGTTTTTAAATGAGGAAAGAACAGTTTCTTATAACAGAAGGGTAGTTCACTCATGAGAGAAAAATCTCATTTAGTAAATGAGTCCATAGACTTCTTTGCACAAAAACAGATTGAGATTACAATTAGAGTCAGAGCAAGTATGGTGGTGCGAACCTATAATCCCAACACTCAGGGGGCTGAGGTAAGAGGATCACAGTAAATCCCCGGCCGGCCAGGCTCAATCGAGTACCAGGTCAGCCTGGGATAGAGTGAAACCCTCCCGTGAAAAAGCAAACAAAAAATATATAGTCAAAACACTTAGACCATCTAACCCTACCAACCAATAGGCCAATAGCTTAGATTCTGGCAAAAGAGGAGCCACCACAGTCATATCGTGGAGGATCCATATGGAACCCCACAGAGAATATAGGGATGAACAAGGGACCCACAGCCACAGCCATTAAATCAACACAGGATAAGCCAGTGAGACAGAAACCAACAATTTTCGACACAAAGACCCCTAAGCTCACAACCTTAAAGCAGCCTTAATACTCATTCACCACGACTCAGGGCACTATGCGGAAGAGGGGACGGAAAGATTGTGAGAGCCGTGGTGGGGGAGATTTTCCAGAGGCATGGCCAGGAGAACCTGGCTGAATACTAGGCTATCCATGGTCCCCTGTCACTAGGACTGATCCAGACGACCCATGGAAGAGGTTATCCAGCGAAGTGGGGAGGGGAGGGCATTGGGGAATTGGGGATAACAGCTCATTGTTTGCCCTCTAAATATTGTAACTCATTATGGACAATAAAAAAAAACACTTAGAAAAGGCACACTTTAACAGAGAAACTGACTTGTAGAGCCAATAAAACAAGACATTTTTAAGAGAAAACCATTGAATAAAAGTTCAAATACTAAAGAATATAACTTAATAACCAGAATCTAAGATCTCACCTTAAATTACAAATCATAGAAGTAAAATAAGGTTAATTAGCACCTATAATAAGTATGGGATGATTTATAGGAAAATCTAATGTACACTTGTGAAAAGCAGACCCAAACTTTTATAACAATAAAACCATTAGAGTAGGTTTGTATGCTAGAAACAATGATTCAAAGGTTGAGACACAGAGCCCAAAGGAGCCTTGCAGGTCTACCTGATGTTATTAAAAATATGATGTAGCAGGTGCTGTTTGACCCTGGGTATGAGGAGACCACATGGCCTGGAAATAAGCAATGGCTTTTTGTGTCAATTCAAGTGAAAGTGGTTGCCACTAAGGTAACCACAACTGTAATAAAAAAAAAAAAAAAGCTTGTTTGGTCCTATATGCAGAAGATGAGAAGAGTAAACAAAATGAATCATAATTATAATGTGTCATCTTACTGACATGGGTAACAACAAGCAAAACAATTCTGCTAATAGTGTGTGTGTATAAATATATATATACATATATATCTCAATACTTAACCTCTCTATGTGAGACTGGGAATACATAGTTCCACTAGCATAACTTAGTATTGCTAAGAAAGTAATAACTTAGTATTGCTTTAGCAAGTAACTAAAAGCTTGTTCAGGGAGCAGAAAACAGGAAACCAGCAAATTCTTTAGTATTCATCTTTCAATTAGGTAGAACTAAAACAACCCTTTTTCTTAAAAGTGTTTCTTAGAACACTCACAGAGAAAGTGTTTTAAGAATATGTCGGGAGGCAGAGATAGGAGGATTGCCGTGAGTTCACATAAACATAGTCCACTTTTCCAGGCTGGTCAAATGTGAAAGACCATAAACCCTATCCTGGCCACTCAAGATGGAGAATGTATGCTTGTTTCATTACAATTTCCTGTGCTTCAAATGAAATCACATATGTGAAACGGTACCATAAAACATAATGGTGATATATTTACATTAAAAATTTGCCTAAATCAGGCCATCACTAAAAATTGATAGCATTTTTCTGCTTTCCTTTGAATTCCTTTTACTTCAGCAGTCAATTGTTTCATGTAATAATATTCAGTAAATAATGAGAATGAATCAAAGGAAGACACATTTCCTCCCAAATGTACTAATTGGTAACCAACTTCCTTATTATTGATAACTGCCCTAAGCCACCTCTCAGGATGTGCCTATGGTAGAGACCATACAAACCAGCTGACAAAGGCCAGGACAGAGCCAAAACCTATAGGATTATGAAAGGAGTATTTAAACTAATTACAGATTCAGCGAGAAGAATGCAAAAGAAGCCAGGCATATAATCCCAGCTACTCCAAAAGCTTAAGAAGGAGGATCTCAAGTTCAAAGCTTGCCTGGGCTACACAGTAGATTCAGCCTGGGTATTTTATAAAAAATCAACCTCAACATGTAAAAATGAACCAGGAGCATAGCTGAGTGGTAGAGTGTTGAAAAAGACAAGAATTCCCATTTGGTACTATCAGACAGAGGAACCATCCATTAACTAACTGTAAACTCTATTCCAACAGCAAACCAGACCTTTGATACTGAGGCAACACTGGCTACAGGGTCCTTGATGCTCTTGCAATTTTTCTCCACCAGCCTACTTGTCAAGGATGAGCCAGAATGTTGTACATTGGTTGTGACATTCCCTAGCCACACTGAGTCCTTAGTCTTGCCAATGAATAAATTACTGTATCAGGCAAGTGGGAATCTGAACACAAATAATAAAGAGGATGCATGACAAGATGGTGGCCTTATTGGACAAAATTAAGGGGACCCAATTTTCAGCAGGCATTTTTTTCCTTATCTTTTTCTTTGCACCATTTCTCCCCATCTAAATGTTTGAAGACCAAAAATCTCTATGCCCTGTCAACCGACCACAACTCCTATTACAGAACTAGAGAGATGGAAGTCTCAAATAAATACACAGTAGTTATTTTCATATAAAACACTGAGGAAAAATGTTGTAGAGACGACTAGAGGTTTCTGAAACAGCATACTGAATCAAAGGAAAGGTAAAATTTTGCAATAAGTATTCAAAATAAAAAGAGCCTTGGTGCTATAACAGAAATTAGTCAGGCTAAAGCTTTTATGATTAGAAATTCAAATTTTTGTCCATCATAGACAGGAAACCCATCCGCATGAAACGTTATGCAAAACCAAAGTACAGAAGTTATTTCAAGGAAAGGCCTTGTGGAAAGAATGTTAAATGAGGCAGGACTACAATCCCTCAGGAGCATCAATAGAATGCTTTCTCTTTAGCCCCATCCTATGTTTTCTGCTTAAAATTAACAGAACCAAAGAGTTCAGAAAGGGGAAACTTTCCTATTCTTTGAAGACAATACCACTAGCGGTAGCCTAAGGACCTCTGACAGCTTCAGAGAGATGAGACCAGAAATGAGGTTCTTTTGAAGGTAGAATAAAGACATGGTCTCAAGTAACTCAGGCTGGTACAGAACTTACTATGTAGCAAAGGATCACCTTTAAACTCCTTATAGGAGTGTGCCACCATGCCCAGCAGGTGGTACAATATTTACCTTAGACACTAAGACTGAGAATGACAAGTGGGGAAGGGTAGTGAGTAAGAAAAAAAAAGTATAATGACATACATATATGAAAATACAGTGCCGGGAGTGGTGGTGCACGCCTTTAATCCCAGCACTTGGGAGGCAGAGGTAGGAGGATTGCCGTGAGTTCAAGGCCACTCTGAGACTACATAGTGAATTCCAGGTCAGCCTGGACTAGAGCAAGACCCTACCTCGGGAGAAAAAGGAAAAAAAAAAAAAAAAAAACATTAACCATCACCTAATAAGATAGTAGTTTTTGAAAATGAATGCGGCTGGAGGGATGGCTCAGCGATTAAGGCACTTGCCTGCAAAGCCTAATGACCTGGGTTTGATTTGCTAGTACTTATGAAAAGTCAAATGCACAAAGTGGCACATTGTTCTTGTTTTGTTTTTTAAAGAAAAGGTCTCACACCAGCCTAGGCTGACCTGAAATTCACTCTGTAGCCCCAGGCGGGCTTCAAACACATAGTGATCTTACTACCTCAGCCTCCCAAGTACTCAGACTAAAGGCATGCACCAGCACTTCGAACTATCCATTTTATTTTGAGACAAAGTTTGGCTATGTGGCTTGGGATAGCCTCAAACTCACAGCAATCCTCCTGTCTCAGCCTCAAGTGTTGGGATTACAGGTGATTTCCATTTGCAACTTGAATGATAATCATAAAGGTCTTGAAATCTGTTTTTGTACATTTGCAGCGAGGTTTTAGGAATCCAGATGTTTATCTATGTGTGCTAAGTAAAAAATGATTTAAAGTAACAATGATATCTGAGACTTCTCCCAATTTACAAGTAGATTTTGCACTGTAATGTACAATTCTCTTAATCACCAAGATTTCATGAGGTTACTGGACACATTTCTTGGCCTGGGAGGCCTACTTCTCAGTTTTTTTTATTTATTTTTTTCTTTTTTTTTTTTCTTATGAAGTTAGCTCTGTGTTTAAGTTTTCCCTCATGAGCACTAGAAAGGGACCAGCAAGCACTCCTGGAATTGTTGATCTCTTCCAGAGTACATTCAACTACAGCAAATCCCTCCTGCTGTGCAATCCTGGGGGGAGGACTTTTCCTCTGATTAGTTTTACATTCAAAGTCAAGCTGCCTTTGAACCAAAAAAATGCATGGGTACAGAGAAACTATGATTACAGAAGAAATGAGGTTTGTCTGTAACCTGTAAATCACACAGGATCTAAAAGACAAAAAGACTACCATTTATTAATATGCATGCTTATCATTCATTTTCAGTGGCAAAAGAACATTTGAAAACATAGTAAAGAGCAAACCAAAAGTATTTTTTGTTTGTTTTTTTCAAACAAAGGACACTTTGGAAAATAAAAGCCTTTAGACTAAAATATTTTTAATAAAAGAAATGTAATTTTATAAATACAGATTCTGATGCTGATAATTTATTCACTGCATTCGCCTACTCAAGCAAACCACCCACTGGAAAACAGCAACGACAGAAGAAAAAAAAAATCAAACAGCCTCTGCACCATCTGATTTCACCATGGATTCAAAAAATTTCTATGCAGGAACATGCAAGCCACTCATGTAGCCATGTATTATTAATTTCAGTCTTGACAGATATGAACCGTACTTCAGTTGCTCAAAGCAAATGCCAGTGCACACACATACTTCCAGGGAGTCTTGATCACTGAAATGCCACTGGCAACAAGGCAGTCTAGCCTCAAGGAGAGCACTTGGAAAGTCAGGGCTACTTCTCCATCACTCTCTCCACTCTGAGCTCCTGACAGCTGGAATGGAGCCATGATGTGTCCACATGCACTCAACACATTTCAGGGTTTTAATTTATATATCTATTTGCACATGTGAGGGAGAGGCACATCACGTGCACATACACGATGTACACATGCACAAGCATTTGTTGGGGTCTCTTGCTGCCCACCTGGCTGGAGAACGAAGCTGGGATGGCAGGCTTTGAAGCAAGCACCTTTAACCATTGAGCGATCCCAGCCCCAGTCAGCACATCTTAAGAAATCAGGTTTGGCTTCCAAGGATGAAATCTACAGAAAGTTATATAAAATTGTGTTACCCCTACCAAATTATGACAGTGGCCCTATTGTATGCTCAGCTATAGAGCAATTATTAAACACGGCCATGTTGGCCACAATCTTTTCAGAAGAATTCTCAAGGATGTGAGAAAAGAAAACAAAAGTGGCTTCACACATTTCAACTAACTGTAATAATTCATTTGAAAAGACATTCTAATAAATTAACACGTTAATAAAACAAACTTAGTGATAAAGTGCTTATATGAGATGAGCCCATTTTTCAAATATGGTAACTCAAAATGATAGCAATAAGATGTTTGATGTTAGGCGTGATGGCAAGGATGAGGCGAGAGGACCATGAGTTCAAGGCCAGCCTGGAGCACACAGTGGAACTCTTTCTCAAAAAAGATTTGAAAAACACTGATTTAAGAAAAAAAAAAAAAATGTGTGTTTAAGCCATCAGAAGACCCACCATGCAAGAAAAAGACTTTTCTTCTATAGCAAACACACTCAAATCTTAACGCAGTCATCTTTCTGTTAGAACAATCAATATCCTGGGCTGACCACTGCCCGGGGATCAATATGTGCCACTGCAAAGAGTGGCCTTCTAGTTGTGGTCCAGAGCCCATTGGTTTAGGTCAGCACATGATTAACTCTAGCATCAATTAAGTTACTATCTACAGTAACTATCTATCCCCTCTATCCAACAAGAACTGAGTTTATTTTGTAAAAAATATTCATGTATATATATACACTCACATACATATATACACACACTGAATAATACAACTTTCA
This sequence comes from Zapus hudsonius, assembly GCA_004024765.1. NCBI lineage: Eukaryota > Metazoa > Chordata > Mammalia > Rodentia > Dipodidae > Zapus > Zapus hudsonius. The sequence continues at coordinate 98,307 of PVHP010000574.1, forward strand.
CTCAACTATCCGACTTCCTAAATGAGAAATTTAAACATTAACACCAGCTACAGTTAGTGCTAAAGATGTGGCACAGTGTGAAATTGTGTCGAATGTACAGATTTGTAAATTGGCTTTCTCTTTAAGACCCACTTGCTGGAGCTGGAGGTATAGATCAGTTGGTAGAGTGTTTACCTAGGAGTCAGGAAACCCTGGGTTTGATCCTAGGCCAACATCCATGGGACGTGGTGATACAGGCCTGTAATCTCAACACACCTGTAATGCTAGCACTAGTCTGGTAGAGGCAAGAAGACCATGAGTTCAAGATCATCCTCAGATATAGTGTAAGTTCCAGGCCAGCCTAGGTTACATGAGACCCTGCCTTTTGGAGTCAGTAACAAAGATTAAACTAATCTGGCTGTAAAGCAAATAGATAACATCTCCTTTTCCTAAAAATATTCCTTTTCCTTTACATGGACATTAAAATTCAAAAAGTAAAGGAGTAAAAATATACTCTTTCCCTCCTTAACAATCATGGCTATTATCAACTATTTGGCACTGTAAACTTCAGGACATAAGGAGAAAACTAAACACTCCATCAACAACATTGCAATGCCAGGAGTACCAATGCCCATAGCCACCAATCACCACACTACACTAAGGCTGTAATGTGTGGGAGTCTGGATCAGGAAGGCCCATATGACTGACTGCCTACTTTGAAAGGAGACTAGGTCATAACCAAGGGTAAGCAGGTATCCCCTTCTTCCTCATGGGACTCCTCTGTTCCTTTTTATACCTATGTAACTCAAATATTCAGGTCAAACTCAGGCAGTATCTGTGGCTTTATACCTTAGGAAATAAAAATTTAAATCTAGAGACTTGGCATTAATAAAACCCATAATGAAAGATGGGACTTCAGAAATCTTGAAATCTTTTTGCTTACTTTCACCTTTTTTTCCCTTAAAATAGGGTCTCACTATATAGCTTGGTCTGGCCTCTAACTCATGACCCTCCTGCCAAGTGTGCACCACTACATTGGCTGTCCTGAAATCTTATATTTTCCCTAGCTTTAATGATATATGAATAAGAAGTTTCTTTTTACACATCTAATTCTTTATGAATCCCATTGTAACAGTTTGTATACTTTCCTCTGAGAATGAAATGGGTAGGATTACAAATGCTTTATTCTAGCTGGGAATAAAGTTTAAATGAACTTGACCATAGGAGGATATTTTCAGAGTAAGAATGAACTCATTACAAAAAAAAAAAAAATGCTCTAAGGAATTAAAAGGGAAAGAGTCCATGATAAGGCATCATATCACTGCATGATAAGGGAGGCAGAAAAAAATGCAGAAAATTGTCTGTGTTATTCACAGATCCAAAATGTGGCTGCATTGAGAAAGATTAAATTTAAAAATGAAAAATCAGAACATTAGTAGAGAAAGGCCATAAAGACAGAGCACTTGGCACTCAAAACTGGATTTATTTGGACAAAAGACAAAGACTTCTGGAGTCATATGAATCTCAGTGTGGGGAAAGATTCAGGGATATATATTACCAATTAATTCTAGTTTTATCATACCATATATCCTGCTCCACTGGCTTCTAGTCTACCAATGTCCTCCTGGTTAAAACCTGAAACTAGTAACAACAACAACAAAAAGGTCAGCCTAACGTATGACAGCTTTCTGGCAAACATAAGTGACTAAACAGGATTGTACTCCTACCATCAACGGGAGGAGGGGGGACATTAACAACAAATTAGGGGGTTACAGAGCAACACAAGTATGGGGTGCAAGGTTGGACTTTAAGCCACATTCTTTACTGAGATTATGTAATTATAACTCTCTGTGAAGGAGTTCACATGCGGTAATCTCAGTCGTCAGGACTCAGAGCAGACTTCTTGGAAGCAAAGCACTCCAGATGCAAAGTGCCCTGACTTGATCACTATACACGGTACACATGTATCAAACATCACACTGTCCCCAGAAAGTATGTGCAAACTCTTGAAGAAAAAAACAACTTCCTCTAATCTTCTAAAAGTGAATAAAAAGAAAAAAAAGTCAGAGAGAAAAATCTCATCCAAGTTAATAATAGCAAAGGATCTATCAAGCAGAAGTAATACAACAGACCAAACAAAGTGAAGCTGACTAATGTTGTTCTTTTCCTTCCCATTAAGGGAAGCAAGTGAAAACAAAATCTCCCATGTTTCCTGCTGATCCTTCAACCTAGAGGATCAAGTAGCCCCTCAGTGGAAGGCACACTCCTTTCTACTCTAACCCGTGACTACAGTGAGGAGACTATAAAGCTCCTGCCGAAGCCTGGGCAAGCAACCCTAATTAAATCAGTGGGTTACAAAAAATAAATAAATAAGAGTAGGAAGGTAACTATTTGGAAGAAAGTTTTCAGCAGGAGCAGGAGAGGGACAAGAGAAGTAATGGGTGTGACAAGTTTGATCAAAATAAAGTACATTACATACATGTGAAATTGCACAAAAGAAATTACCACAACACCCACACACACACACACACACACACACACACACACACACACACACACACACACACAAGAGCAAGGCTGTTTGGAACAATTTCCCATCAAATAGATGCCTAACCCAATGGTTAGGTAACAAATGGAATTCGTTTAAAGACCAAGCAAAATAAATAAGCAAACTTCAGACTTAATGGCCAATGTCAGAGCCCTCCCTTCAGCCTACTCAGAAAATGGCTAAAAATAAAATATATATCATGATCGTCCAGCCCTTCCACTTAAGTTATATGAGAAAGATACAAACAGATCCAAGACAAATATAAAAAGAAGTCAATGAGATTCCACCCACACTATTTTTAGACAAATAGTAAAGCTAGAGACAAAATCTGAGCCATTTCTTTAAAAAAAAAAATGAAGACAAGGCATGGAACTTGCAAAGGAAAAGGGGAAGAGAGTATGATGGCAGATTTCCTCTAGGAAATGGGGAAAAGGGAGGGAAAAAAACAATCAACTGGAATTGCTGTGTATTATATCAAGGAGATTTAAGAAAATGTGCACTGCTGAAATAGAACACTAAAATACAGAAGGTGAAACAAAAACTGTCAAAGGTTAAAAAAAAGAAATGAGAAAAAAAACACTTTCAGTACTTAAAAATGAACCTAAAGCATAGAAAGATGCAACAGGCACTTCATGCATTCAGCCCCATGTTAATCACTGGCACGTTACTTGTGCGCCAAACAGCAATGCAGACAAGAGACGTGAGCAAACCGATCAGGAAAGGAAGTGCAGCACTCAGAGGTTGACAGGTTTGGTAAACAAACAACAGAAATCTCAACATTAATGGCTAGTGTGCCTAAAGAAAATTATCATGGAATAAAAAAAATAAAATGAAGAAAGTCCATGAAATATACAAATAAATATACAGATGGAATGAGTTCTAAGAATTTCAGGAAAAATAATAAAGAATATAAACAGTGAAGCATAACATGCTAAGGTTGTAAAGCTTCCATGTTATAGAAGCAAGCACATACACACACAAACCAAACAAGCAAATTACAAAGAAAAGCCAGGCTGGCAAGCTTACCAAATTTGGCTGTTAAGAAACAATGGAGGAACATATACCATGTGGCAAACAATGTGGACAGAAAGGGAGTAATGCAAACCTTCTATACCCAAGCAAGTTGGTGTCAGTTTCTCAATTACTCTCAAGAACTCAGGAGGTATTTCATCCATGGACTCAAATTTAAAAAAAAAAAAAAAAAAAAAAAAAACACCTTAAAACAGGTATGGTGACACACAGCTTTAATCCACTTGGAAAACCAAGGTAAGAGGATTGCCACGAGTTCAAGGCTACCCTGGAACTACCGAACAAATTCTGAATCAGCCTAGAGTGAGACCCTACCTCAAAAACAAACAAGAAAAAAAAAAAAAAAAAACTACCTGATGGTTGGTCATGTAGATAAGTGGTATAATGCCTGTGCAGCATGTATAAAAAGCCTTGAGGAAAAAGGAGGAGGAGGAAGAGAAAGGGGAAAATAAAATCTAAGTATATAATACAGCAAATGCACAGGTGAAGGAAAATAAATAAAAGCAGTTAAAGAAATTTTAAAAAGAAATATTAGATAATAAGCATTTAAGTACAGAATTAATGCTAAATGTATATATACATGTATGTATGTATGTATGTATGTATGTATGTATGTATGTATGTACACACACACACTAAAATTCCTGTGAAAAAAAATATGAGTGATGAGCAATATATATTCTAACACTTGAATGAAGGTCTTTAGACTTAAAACGATTCCTCTGCTCACCTAAGTATTCAATATGAAATTCCAAGCATTAAGAGTTTGGGACTGAGGAGATGGTTCAGTGTCTAAAGCATTTGCCACTCAAGTGAATCTGGTCCTCAGACCCCATGTGAAAAAGCAAAACTGTGGTAGGCTTCTGTAATCCCAGCCCTCTGGTGGCAAGATGGGAGGCAGAGACAGGAGAATTCCCTATAGCTCAAGGAGAGCACAGCAAAGAATAGCAGAGCGAGATCAAGAGAAACTGCCTCAAACAAGGTGGCATGGCAGGGGCAATCCTTAGGCTGTCCTCTGAGTGCTATACAAGCATAAGCACAACGTGCAACACTCTCTCTCTCTCACACACACACACACACACACACAAACACACACAAACGCACACATAAATTTTTTAAAGCGTTCTTACAAATAAAAATAGGAACTCTATGCATGAAATTTTAAACTGCACAATCATTTTCTAAACATTAAAGATGGCACATGGATGAGAAGATGGCTTTAAGAGCACTTGTTGGGCTGGAGAGATGGCTCAGTGGTTAAGGCACTTGCCTCCAGTGCCTAAGGCCCTGGGTTCAATTCCCCAGTACCCACATAAGCCAGACCCACAAGGTGGTAGCCTTCGTGTTCTCTCTCTCTCTCTCCTCTAATTGAAAATGAATAAATAAAATATTAAAAATAAATCTGATTTTTAAAAAAAGAGCACTGTCACACAAACATGAGGGGGCCTGATAGGGCCTCAGTTTGATATCCAATAAATTCCCATATTAAAAGTCAGGAGTGGCCATATACCTACAACCCAAAACCTGAGGGGGGCAGAGACAGGAGAATGGTGGGGCTCCCTGGTCAGCCAGTCTGGCCAATAAAATGGCAGCTAAAGGTTCAGCAAGAGATTGTCTCAAAGAAACAAGTCAGAAGAGAGAGGAGATACACCACTGTCTTTGTCTGGCCTCCACACACATGAGTATGGGGCACAAGCATCTGCACACATATATGCATACACTATACAAACACACAATACCATACACACATGCATACATTATACATGATACCACACACATATGCATACACTATACATGCACACATGATACCTTACACATATGCATACACTATACACACACGAGACCACACACACATGCATACACTATACATACACACGAGACCACACACACACAAGGGCACATGCACCAGAAAATAATAAAATGAAATAAAGACGATGCAAGCTGCGGGATCAAATATTAACTCTGCACCTGTAAAGACAGCTAGTCAGAAACACTGAAAAAGGAACTATGGTAGGAGGACAAGCCACTGAGAACTGAGAAAGCAGATGTGCTTGAATAGTCAGGAAAGCTGTTGCCAAGGGCAAGAGCAGAACAGAAGAAGCAGGGATTAAAATGATGAACATGGAAAGGAGCTCTCATTCTTTCTGACACAGCTACCAGTGTCATACTAAGATAATTTCAGTGTTTTCTAACTTTAGCTACTCAAAGACCATCCATAACGCATAGGTCCAGGCCTTAGAAAAATCTCCTCTGCCATTCACAATTTTCTGTTATTAGGAGTTTCATCATTTAATACATCCAATGCTATCTACGAAAACACTGGTACAGAAATAAAATGTGTTACTGTTATTACTTAGCACTGAGATTCAGAGAATGGTTTTTAAAGCCTTGTGTTGCCAATGTGACTATTACAGTAAAATTTAAAGTGTTTAAGATGCAAATAAAATCCCAAAGAAAGCAGAGAATAGAAGTAATGTACATCAGGAATCAATAAATTATGGCTAAAATGTCTGTTTTTAATAAATAAATTTGATTTGAACATAGCAACTTCCATTCATTAACAAAGTTTAATTCCAATGCTATGTATTATCTGACTTTAAATTTAAAACCTTGACGATTACTGGGATAGGTAATCTTGTGCTCGCTTGTGGTGGTGGCCAGGGTTGGTCACCAGGTATCCTGCTCCATCATTCTTCTACCTGTTCTTATTTAAGCCGGAGTCTTTTTTTTTAATATTTTATTTATTCATTTTCAAGCAGAGAGAGAGAGAGAGAGAGAGAGAGAGAGAGAGAGAGAGAGCGAGCACCAGGGCCACCACCTTGTGGGTCTGGCTTATGTGGGTCCTGGGGAATTGAACCTGGGGCCTTAGGCACTGGAGGCAAGTGCCTTAACCACCTCTGAGCCATCTCTCCAGCCCTAAGCCGGAGTCTTTTACTGACCAATTTTTCCACGAATTCTGTGTCTCTGCTTCCCTATGGGACTGGTCTTAGAGGTGTGGGTAGCTGACAGGCTTTTTATGTAGGTTCGAGTCAAATGGTCTTTCAGGCCTCCTCAGGCCCTCATGCTTGCACAAGTAGTCTTTAACCACTGAGCAATCTCTCCAGGCCATAAAGTGATTTTTAATACTTAATTTAAATAATTGAGATGCCTATTAGGTTTATATTTTTGAAGATATGCTTAAGGTTTTTGTTAGTATTTTGTATGCAGTCTAGAAAAACCAAAGAGACCAGTTCAATCAAATGTACATTAGAGTAAAATAGATCATTTTGTTGCCCATCAGACTGACAAAATCCAGTGATGGCCAAAATGGGCCAAAGCAGTCCTTAACATTGACTGCAGGTGGGAAAGTAAACCAATATGTATCTTCCTCAAAGGCATTGTGGCAATATATATCAAAATTTTAAATAAATCTACCACTTGCTGATAATGCAACTCCCAAGATATTTACCTGAAGGAGATATCATTTAAGTGTACAAAGATCTATCCCTATAATGATCACTGATTTTAATTTTTTCTTACTCGAATCAAAGTGAAAAATCATGACTCACTGGATAAAGCACTTGTCACACTACTCTTGAGTACCAGAATTAAGATCCTCAGGCCCCACATAAGAGCCAGAAGCTGTGGCAGACACTGTAATCCCAGATAAGGGAGGTAGACACAGGAAAATTTCCCAAAAGGTCCAGAACAGAGCAAGGAACCACAACGAGAGACTCTGCCTCAAAATAGAAGAGGAATGCAAAGACAGACTTGAAAGTTGTCCTCTGACCTCCACATGCACCTGACTCAAGCACATGAACACCCCCACAGACACACAAACTCACAAATTGTTTTTATAAATCATCGAGTGTTAACTGCGGTACACTAGTGCTTTTATGAACTGGTACAAACTAACCAAATCACACTTGCTATATAATTCAAACTGGAAGAAAGGATCTGGGTAGAGTGCCTGTCTAGCATGTGCTAGGCCCTGGGTTCAATCCTGACCAACAGGCATGCAAGAAAGCATGCATGCATGCGCCACAGACATACCACTGGAATGCTAAAAAACTGTAACACGAAAATTTTATATTAATAGGACAAGATATCTATCCAATATTTACCACTGAATGAAAAAAGCCAATTACATACAGAATAGCTATGTAAACAGTGCAAATTATATATATTTCAATTCATGTTCAAAAAAAATCAGACAATAGGAATATGTAACATGTAACAATGAATCTTGTTTTGTCCCTATCAATGATTTTCATGGATCTAAAGCATATTAAGATGATTCATTTTAAAGCAAAATAGCAAAAGATCAACATATTTGGCTTAATAATACGAAAACTTCTGTACTGAATAATACCAAACAAAGGAAAGAAAAACAGACACAGTTAACTGTAGTAAATATGACCAAAAGAGCCTAATTTCATCTGGATGTCTGGAGCTCAAAAATAGGCAAAAAGAAATGAAGACACAACACACAAAACAAATTCAAACAACAAAACAAGAAAAAAATGTGGAAAAATGATTGTTCTCAATAAGAAGTAACTACAAATTTTAAAATAGCATTTTTTTGCCTACAAATGTATGGATACTCACATAATATTACTGCCTACAAATGTATGGATACTCACATAATATTACTCGTGATGCTTCAAATTGTAAGAAATTATGTAAGAATATATTCTGAGTATATGTAATAAAGAATTCCCATTTTAATATCCTCTGACCAGAAACAGCATTTGTATGAATGAATCCTAATAATGTCTGTTTATAAAAGCTATCCAAGAACTTGATTATAGTATTAGTTTTTTAAAAAGGAACATTTAGAGCAACCTACATGTTAAAGAACTCAAACAAATTAGTATGCTTTCACTCAGCAAAACATTCAATATCCACTTCAGATGTTATATGTGAACTCTATAAACTGGAAAGATGCTTATAGCAGTGTCAAATTGTACAACATCACACCTCCACAAGAAACTCAGAAAAATAAAACAGAATAAAAAGGAACAGTGCCCAGGAAAAGATCCTGGTTCTTAAGTTAGACTGCCACTTTTGGGATGCATTTAAAATTTAATGTTAAGACTTTTTTTTTCAAACTTTGTGCAAAACTTTGCACTGTTTGTAATTTCAAGATTACTGAAACACACAAAAAAGATATTTCTTCTTGACTAAAATTTGGACTACATATTAAATGTAACCATTTTCTTACTTATTAAACTCTTACTGCTTTTGAAGCAACAATACCACCTGAGGACATATCTCAAGTGCTCTTCTATCTCTCTCCAAAAAAAAGAATAAAAATCAATATGAATTTAGGCTAAAGCTAATTGACTGAAGATATATAATACAAAGGAAGAATTAGGAAAAATCACTTTGTGACCTCATGACTTAGGACTAGGGATAGACAAGGCATTGATGAATTCTGAGGATATATTATAATTTGTAATTTTTATATACTTTAGAGATTTAGAAAAACCCTGGAGAATAATCTCCATTCCCATAGTAAGCATTGCATGGAATAGAAAGCCCTATAAATATTCACTTCTCAAAGGGCAAAGCTGGTGATTTTCGTGAAGATATTTGGAGTTAAAACTTCCCTACACAGATATACATGAAGTCCTGTAGTTTCCTCTAATAAAATGCAACTTTGCCAAGAATTATATGAATAACAAAATACAAATTATATATCAGAAATTAACAAAGCAACATATAAGTTTCTCCCAAAAAAGATGGAAATTTCATGGGACTTATGCAGGTAAGAAGCAGTTTGTGTCTGACATTGCTAGCCATTTCTAATGCAGTTAAGCAAAACATCTTCAATGAATGTTTTAGGAGAGACTAGCATGTTCAGTCTTTGGACACAACTCCTTCCCCTCCACTTTACAGTGGAGCCAAGAATGTATCAGAAAAGCCAGGATGGGTCAATTTTTTAGTTCTAGGACCTCAGAAAATAAGCAATAATACTAGAGAATGATTTCAAGTATCTTGTGTATTAGCACACTTTAGTTCTCTCAAATACTCAAAATTACTCATATTTTTCTAAAATGTATTTTTCCACATTTTTAAGTCAAGGAATCCTCAAGTTGATATTGTGGATAAATGTACCATTTTGAATGCTGGTTGCAATTAGAAATTAGTAATAAAGGTCTGGAGAGATTTCCATTTCTCAGTACTCACATAAAGCCAGATGCACAAAGTAGCACATGCATCTGGAGTTCATTTGCAAAGGAAGGAGTCCCTGGAATGCCTAAAACACTCTCACTCTCTCTCTCTCTCTCTCTCTCTCTCTCTCTCTCTCTCTCTCTCTCTCTCTCAAATGAATAAAAATATTTAAAAAGAAATAGCCAATAAAAACAACCTTAAAATGTTATGGAAAGGGCCAGGGAGATGGCTCAATGGAAAAAGCCATTGCACAAGTTTAGATCCCCAGAACCCACATGAAGCTGGGTGCTATATGTAAGGTACCTATGGTAAGATGGGAGGCAGAAATAAGAGAATCCCTGGAAGCTTGCATGCCACCTAGCCTGGCAAGCACAGAGGTGATCCAGAGACCTTGCCTCACACAGGTAGTTGTTCTCTGACTTCCACAAATGTGCTATGGCACACTCGCACACACACATCAAGGTTGGGGTGCAGCTCAGTGGGAGCGCTTACCTAGCATCCAGAAAGCCCTGGACTTAGCCACAACACTGATAAAGCCTATCTGGTGATGCACACCTACAATCCCAGCTCAGGGAGTGAAGACAGGAAGATCAAGAGTTCAAGGTCATCCTTCACTATAAAGTAAGTTGGAGGCCAGCCTGGGCTTTTAAGTTGATGGCCCCAAATGATGATTCCACCTCACAGCTAAAATTTACAGAAGTTATTTGTACATATATTTGTACATAGTACATGCCCCCAGTTGAGTATGAATCTATCTGGTAAGAACAACATAGGAGACTGCTTATCTATGTATTGCTTTGGGCAACTGAAAGGTGTTCTATTGTCAGAGAGGCAAGCCAAGAAAAATTTCTTGGACAAAACAGTCTCAAGAGACATTCTCATAACCTATTATCAAGAGAGCATAACCCCACATGGAAGAGGCATGCTGAAAATGTTCTTTTGAAAATGTGGACGGCTCTTTTCAAGGGTCTGCTCTGCATGAACTCTGTGCTTAGTTCATCTAACCTGCAGAAGAGTGGCTGCAACAAGCACTTTGCATCCAAGCCAGGCTTCCTTGCTTGCTCATCTGCCAACTCACTATCTGCCAGAGGAAGAGCACAGGGGGCATGACAATGACCAAGTAATGTAGTGAGGGCAGAGCCAGAGAGGTTCTTCCTGGCCATTGAGCCTCTGCTCTCCTCTCCTTTCCTTCGCAGAGCCTGGTAAGACACAACTGTACCAGCCCTACTGGCAACACCCTCTATCCATCCAAGCCCCAGACTCCCCCATCTCTTTCCCTTGCCCTGTGACTGTTCTTTTCAAGCACTATCCAACTCTAAGTCTGAGATTGGATAAGCACTCCTGATGCTGCTAAAATAATGAGAAGGCATGGATGGGGGCAGGTGGAAAGCAGGGCCCAGAACACCAATGACCTGCCCAGAACCTCTAGAAGAATGAGGCTCTTAGTTTTCCCCAGACCTCAATGAGAATCCAGCAGTTCCTTTTTTCAACCACAACCCTTCTTAAGAAGTTGCTTTCTTAGTTTTTCTTTTCTTTCTTTTCTTTTTTGTTGTTGTTTTTTGAGGCAGGGACTCACTCTAGCCCAGGCTGACCTGGAACTAACTCTGCAATCACAAACTGGCCTCCAAATACCTCAGCTTCCAAAGTGTTCGGACTAAAGGCCTGCACCACCAAGCTGTGAACCACAACTGGCTAGGAAGTTGCTTTCTTAAGGTTCCTCTTTCTTTTTTTTCTTTTTTGCACATAGGTGTATGTTTGTGTAGGGGTGTGCTCTATCAGTGTTGTGTGCACATTTGTGTACAGGTGGGTGTGCTCTGAGCATATGTGCAGAGAGGCAAGAGGAAAAATGTCAGGTGTCCTCAATGAACCCAGAGCTATAGTTTTTTTACAAATTGGCTGACCAGCAAACCCCAGTGATTCTCTGTCTCCACTCCTCATGGGACTGAGATTGTAAGAATGCATGGCGGCTACCAGCTAAGAATGGAATTCAGGGTCAATCAGGCCCTCATGCTTTTGCTACAGGTGCTCTTATCCACTAAGCCATCTTCCCACCCCTTAAGGTTCCTGTTAACTGTCCTCATGCCAACTAAAGATGCCTCAGAGGTAATAAATATATTTAAAACAAAAACATTAAAACTCTTTATCTCTGTACCCATGCCATAGACATTTTTCTGGATTCAATGAAAGCCTAAAGAAAACAGCACAATGATAGAAGAAGAAATGAACACAAATCTTCCAACGCTTATTTCTCTTTCCTGGAAAACCCTGGAAAGGGGAACTACCAGCTCCGATACAATGCAGCCCCCAGTCATGCTCCTCTTGGGGACATTCTTGGTAGCCCTCTCAAGACCAACAAATGATCACTCAGTGAAAATGGTGGAGGTGGGTTTAAGGAACAGAGATTATCTGCAGGGTAGTGGAAAGCAATGCTCAAAGATCAGTGAAGAAAAAACAAAGATGGGCTGGAGAAATGGCTCAGCAGTTAAGGCACTTGCCTATAAAGTAGAAGGACCTGAGCTCAATTCCCCAGTAACCACATAAATCCAGATACACAAGGTTGCACATGCATCTGGAGTTTGTTTGCAGTAGCTGGAGGCCCTGGTGCACCTATTCTCTCTCTCTCATAAATAAATAAAATATTTAAAAAAAAAAAACAAATAAGCTATAGGTCAGAGGGGCAGTTTAAAAAAAAAAAAAAAAAGACCCCAGCCTGAGCTAAGCAGCACCAGGACAGCTAGGACACTGCTTCTCAGGCTCCACTTCTATGCCTCCCAGGATACTGCCCTTCCTGCAGGAAGCAAGAAACCCATGCTGATATGACAGAAGGTTTTTGATACCATTCCCTGTGAAGACAGTGCAACTATCAGCAGCATGCCAGGCAGCAGGAGGGGAGCTCTGAACAGATGTACTTAAGGCCTCACTTACACGTCCTGCTCACTGATCACCCCACCCCCACCCTTGAACCAGCAAAGCTTAGTTCAGGGCACTCAAGTTATTACAGAGGACCCCAGAGAAGATCCAGGCCAGTGAGAAGCCAGGCAAGGCTTCCTTGTAAGTTATACCACACCCATGTACACATTTCTTTCTCTCTCACACCCCCTCATCCAGGAAGGGACCTGGATAGAAAGTAGACAAAGAGGGATGCAGAAAAAGTTTCAAGTTTGCATGGCTTTTAGTGATCTCTTTGTCAGATCGCATCATTTTATATGTTTTTACAGACTAAAGTTTTTTTACAAACTAAACAAATACACAGAATTACCCCAAAGTTAGTCTACAGAGAAAAAAAGCAGGATAAAGTAGAGCAGGAAGAATGGAGGACTTGGAAAAGATATACTTAACTACTCCAGAATGCAGAGCCAATCTGTCACTGTTTCTAAATCATTGTACGGTTTATCAAATCTCAAAAATATATCACAAAAGCCAGAGAGTCAAGAGGAGAGTTAAACACTTAAGTATCCTGGTATTCTTTTAAGGGCAAACTATGAACAAGAATTAAAGTCATCCTGCATTATTAGAACAAATCACAGGAAATGGGTCATCTCTCTAGGACAAGAAGAAAATTGCATTTGCCTTCTGCAGAAAGAACACACAATATAATGAAGGAGCTCTTTGTAATATAGATTCTAAATTATCAATTCATGTGTCAAAAATAGTACCATTGCATTGCACCTTAAAAAACAAACACACATCCCTAAAGAAGTATAGCCCTGAGCCAGATGTGGTGGCTTGCTCCTGTAATTCTATCACTCAGGAAGCTGAGGGTAGAAGGATTAATATAAGTTCAAGGCCAGCCTGGGCTAAAGAGTGAGTTCTAGGTCAGCGTGAGCTAGAATGAGACTCTGGCTCCACAAAATGGGGGTGGGGTAGCCTAGGCTGCTGGGTACAGCAAAAACAAATGAAGCTGCTATCATCCCTTCCCTAATAATGATCTTTATAGAAATGCAATCAGAGTTGTCATTAAGGCTCTCAAGTAACTGAGATAAGTAAGTTCGAACCATTGCCTCAAGATGCTCTGCTGTGATTCCACACATGCCAAAGCCCACAGGACCTTCCCCCTTCCATCAAACACACTGTATCCTATTTGCAAACTCAGTGGCCCATTAGATTACCAGCATAGGCTCACTAATTGCTGGTAATCATGAACCAATCTCAATCTCAACCCCTGCCCTCTGGAAAAGGAGCGATCTCACATTCTGTTCACTAACAACGTATTTTTGCTTTGAGACCAGAGTAAATACTGCAAAAGAAAGTTAATCATCTCCTACACTCACACTAACATCCCTTTCTTTTCATGTAATGAAGCACCCAACTTCCTCACTCTCACCAGCTCACTGCCACATGATGCCTGAAGGAACTAGAAAGTTCTCTAAATCAAAGAAAAAGTGCAAACCAAAGAATGTGAGGACCCCCTGCTAACATAGAAGAAAATGTGATAGGCATAAAATGAGTAGGTAGCATGCATGGGGGAAGGGGAGCTAGAACAAAAGGCTGTAGGCCTGAATCAGAGGTGGGTAAATCAAGCAGCCTCTCAGTAGACAGATTCAGTCATGAGCTGGTATACAGTGACCACTCCTCTTCTACACACACACACACACACACACACACACACACACACACACACACACCCTCACGGCTATCTCCCAGAAATATGATGACTAGGTTCTAAACATCACTTCACTTCCTGGAGCAGAGCCAAAAAGCTCCATTCCACCTCCTTTTCTTTCATTTGTAGATCAATTATTGCTCCTTCTGTGAGGTTTCAGAAATACAATGACATTAATAACATGCTAGATCCCAAGCATACCACAATCCATTAAACACTTCCAGGAAGCTACTTTGTTTCTAAAGCAACCCAACTGTTCACAATCCAAGATCACTTCCGCAACAAGAGTGCATGGACCTTTCAAATTTCAAAGGACTCCAGTGTCTACCAGGGCTCCACCAGAACTGCTGTATTCACCCCATCAGCTGTTTCAACTGAAGCACCCAAGAAAGAAACATTCTCAATAGAAAATGAGTTAGAAGAAAAAAAAAAAAAACATTTCATCCAGAATGTCTTTTACTGCATCCCAGAAAAAGTGGACTACCAAACAAAAAGAAACAAATGGATGATATCATCAGGAAAAGAACACACTCACACTCACACTCACACACACACACAAAATAAACTGAAATCATTTCCTCCAACTTCTCTACTTTTGTTGGGAATCCAGCTGCCCACACGCCCCTTGTTACTGATAATAAAGCCATTGTGAAATCAGCTATGTATTGAGAGATGCCAAGATACAAAGAAGCAAGAACCACTATCATTGCCCTCCAGGAGCCTCTACTCCATCTAGAAACACAGCACTGATCAGTTTTTCAGTTACAGGCTAAAAATGATCTACTTCAAGGAAGTAATACATACTAATTTAGGAGTTCAAATTCTCACACTCTGCTGCTTTCCACAGCTGTATAAATCCCAAAACATGCACCTAGATGGTCTGCAGTTTATTTTGTCTTTCCCTTTGCATGAAGAACCAGTTGAAAAGCTGGCCAGGAAGGCAAAAAGCCAGCCAGGAAGGCTAAGTCAGAAGGACATGTCAGTACACAGGCAACATATAAGAAACTAAGAAAAGCATCAGAGTCCTTCCTTTGGAAAGGAAGAAATAAGTAAAGCTTCACAGAGCACATTATTATACCCTAGACTGGTGCTCAGTATTTCTTCATTGAGCCAGTGTTTGGTATGTAACTATTTCTTCTTAAGACATGATTGATGAGGAAAATATTTATTTTCCAATAACTGAAAAGTATTTGTTAAATAAATGAATGAGACATCTTCATAACTACTTTTGAGTAATATTAATCTTGTTATTTAAAGTTTAACAATAAAAAGGTAGACTATGTACAGCTTAGAAATAGAGTACATGGAAGAAGGCCGGTGGCAGCAGCTTTCAAAAATATCCATTCTGCACTGATTTCAGAAAATAATGACTAGGTATGAAGGTTAGGACAGACTACAGAGCAAATTCAGTTTGGGGCTCTCAGGATCTGTGTTCATATTTGTATGTGTAGCGCAGATTCACTGGTCACTTTAGGTTCATTAACCCATTTTGTCAGTACGTGTAGGTCCCTTTTTCTTATTGCTTCATTAGATGAGAAATCAGACAGATTTTTATAGTTTGGCAATGTAACAACAAATCAAAGGGGATTATAGAACAACTTCCTATAATTTTATTAGGAACAGCTGCTCACACAAACTAGCATTGGGGTCTGAGAATAGCTTACTTTCATGTTACTCCATTCGGCAGAACGAGAGAAAATGTTCACTGTTTACTGTGGTCAGTTATTGCAGCCGATTTAATTACCAAGAATCACACGTTTTACCTTCTACTGCAATTTCACACTTCCTGAGAGCTTATTCTGCACCAATCTTAACATTACTTAAAAGCCCTATAGAAGTTGCCTTTTGAAGAAATGTCACTGTCTGACTCTTTGACCAGGAAATGGGACTTTAAATTTCTTGCTACAAATACTGGGATTTCTCTCAACCCAATACTGTCTTTAAAAAGACAGTCCTTCTACCTTCTTAGTGAGAAAATAATCCCAGCCTTAAAATGGCTTCTCTCTTTTCCAAGACATCCCCTTTGAGCTGCCTGTTTCCCTCTGCACCACCAGTCAACACTGAACTAACATCAACAAAACCACCAGCTCCTGTCAGGAAAAATTTGTATGACTACTGGAACCAAAAATATCCTTGGAAAATCAGGCTAACTAACTTCTTTTCGAGTGTAAGTCTGCCTGGATCATAAAGAAAAATCTCTTTTCTGCTAAGTTTAGCACATACCACGTAGCCTCGGAGCTAGTCCTTATAAATTCAGCTGTAATAAAAATCATAATTATACTTATTAAGCACTTCTGACTACTGATCATAAGCCAGCCATCTCTTATAAAGTAGGACTGGGTTGATTTTTATAAATAAAAAAAGAAGCTATAAAATTTATTTGTAGTAAACAAAATGGCTACTGAATTGGTCTTCTGGTTCTCTTTTCCAAATCTAGGTAAAAAGGTTTGAATAGATTCAAATAGAATCATTTCACTGTTGATAAGTTGGGCCAAAGTTCCCACATGAAGAAATCACACATAAGTAGAGGACTGGAGAGTTTATAACAGATATGGACAATGATCTACATGGCTCCATGAAAAAGCTTACTTTCTGAAGGTTTTCTTATACAGAGCTACAGTTTTAATTTTTACATGCAAATAGATCTGGGTATTTAGAAACATATTCCACACTTCGAAGACAAAAGAGTATCAAAAAATAAAAACCAGCTAGGCCTTATAGCAGCATCAGAGACATCGTATTTTGGCATTTCTAGAATGTTAACATTCCAGCTCTTAAGGTTAGTTATAGCACAGAGCACACCCACCCTTCCTAGCCTTAACACCCATTCTTCCTCCAATGCTCTCTATTGAGGGGGAGATAGAAGGGTCTTATATTCACATCTGCATAGCCTTCCAGGTCCTTACTAGCGCAACAATTACTCAGTTTTCAATACAAATGTATACACCTCATACTAAAAAAATCTTCCATCTTCAGTTGTAATTAACAATTGTGTTTATCTTAAGATAATTGAATGGGTAAATCACAAAAATGTTTGGTCATCAACAAATATGAAAACTTCACTTGATCGGTGTTATTATAGGAGAAAAATACACAGCAAAAAGATGACAGGCTTAAACTAATCTTATATGATAAACAATAACTAAGATATAGAATAGCTTGTTTTTCTTTAATTTTTCACACTTTAAGCATGACTGATCTGGGTCTGGTGGTGCAGGCCTATAATCCCAGGTCCACAGAAGGCTGAGGCAGAAGATCCCAAATTCAAGGCCTGCCAAGGTAACTTAGTGAGAACCTGCCTCAAAATTAAAAAGTAAAAAAGAGGAATGAGGATATAGCTCAGTGGCAGAGTACTTGCCTGCGAAGTATGAGGCCCTAGGTAAAATTCATAGTACAAAATAAAAAAAAGTATGACTTATTCTTTCCTAAGGCACAGTACTGAGTGCAGCACCTTACATCAAGACCTTGGATCATAGAGCACATTTAACACATTTGTAATTCATTTGCTCAAAAAGCTACATGTGATTTTTCAAGATCATAAAATCATTTATTTAGCAAGAACTGATGAAAAGCATCTGACAGATACTGTATTAAGCTGGAATCAAAGAATAAAACAGACATACCTTATGCTTGCAGTGTATGAGACAAAAAAAAAAACTTACAAATATATATGCAATTTGGCTCCCCAAAAGAAATACTTTAATCTTCCATTTAAAGTTGACCTAAACTTTGCCTGTTTTCAGGAGATGGAATGCAATCAATAAAATAGGTTTGCTAATTTGATGATTAAGATCTAAAAAGTAAAGATTTCAAACCCATGTAAAAATAGCAGAAGCTAACATTCAGGAGCTCAAAGAGAAATCAATAACTAAATGCTGTGGCCTACATATTACCAATAGAAATATCTAACAAATACCCCAGGTATAATCAAAGGAAATACAATGTACTTTATACCTAAAAAATGTTAGAAATCTAATATGTATTAGTATATCTATAACGAATACAGTTTTCCCTTGAGGTATCAAAGAAACACTGATAAAATAAATTCAGAGACTGAATGAAAGAACAAGAAAATCAAGAATTTAAAATGCCACTCTTACTGTAATAATTTTCAGGGTTTATTTCTTTAAAAAATGAAATTCAAAATGCACAAACACTATGGAATAATCTAATGGAGGGCTGGAGAGATGGCTCAGCGGATAAGGCACTTGCTTCCAGTGCCTAAGGCCCTGGGTTCAATTCCCCAGGACCCACATAAGCCAGACCCACAAGGTGGTGGCCCTGGTGCATTCTTTCTCTTTCTTTCTCTTTCTCTTTCTCTCTCTCTCTCTCTCTCTCTCTCTCTCTCTCTCTCTCTCTCTCTCTCCCTCCCTCCCTCCCTCCCTCCCTCCCTCCCTCCCTCTCCTTGAAAATGAATAAATAAAATATTTTTTAATTTAATGGAAGACACTGGCATAATTACTGGATATCCATTAAAACAGCCCAAATTTTATTGACACACTTATCCAGTCAGATATCCATTACTTTCCTGTTGTGATGGCTACATATTAAAATAAACATTAATAATTACATAAATAAATGTACTTTCTCCCTGCCAAACCCTTTTTCACTAAAGTGGTTTCATACCTTGAACTAAAACTTACTTTGAAAATAACTTTGTATTAAATTTCATGTCAATGCTCCTTTATAAGAACTCTAAACCGTGAAGGAATATATTCTGTAATCTCCTTTGGATGGGTGTTATTAAACTGTAGGACAGAGCCAGAAAATTCAGTCTACTCACAAAGCAGCACTCTGGGAATTTCCCCAAGGAACCCCTCCCCAAAAACTTTCCTTGTTCAAATCAACACTCATTTCCTTGTTGAACTCAAAAATTTGTGAAATCAAATACTCCTAGTCACAGAGACATTCATATTTAATATACATCCAGATTACATGGACAGTATGAGTCCTGCTGGGGGGGAGGAAATGCAGTAGCAATTCTTATGTGATGCCTAGGGATCATGTTTCTGACAGGAAGCTGAATAAATTTTATAAGTTGCTCATAAATGTAGGTGCTAAATAAATGTCAATTGTTTCTATTCTTTATAAGCCAGATTTGAGGGGTTTACCTGCTCAAACATCTAATAAGAGGGAAAAGTTATCTGCACAACCAGCCCCTTAGCAATAATGCTGATTTAAAGTTGTTTTTTGTTAAAAAATCATTTCCAAGGTCATGTTTAAATACACAGTATGTTATTTAAATGCTCAGTATGTAATTAAACATTTCTAAGTACATTTCCCTCTTAGGCATTTAAATCTAGGCCCTTTGACAAACTCCTAATGCTTAGTTGTGGGGAAACCCAGAGCTGTCACAATTCAGGCCAATGGGTTTGGTTGAGGAGACCTCGAATGTCCTACTCAAAGCCAAACCCAAGCAGACTGTAAACAAGGGGAAATTAAAACCCAGGTCTTAAAGCAAGTCTAAAACCATGCTTCTCTTGATCGTGCACCTCAACACTATGTATTTCCTCCATCTGTCCTCCCTTTTTCTTCTCAATTTTGAGAATTCAAAAGAAGATTCAACCGCACATTCTCTGCCATGAGAAGGAGCACCGAAGGAGAAGAATGGGAGAGGAGGTTCCATGTTCCAGTTGCAATTTCTCTTATTCTGACTTCATTTCCTAAAGCCCACCTTTCATTCAGCTCTTTGCCTACCTGCACATTTACCTAGCTGGGCTTCAAAATTAAGACCTAAGTCATGGCGAGGGAGGGAGTGTTCCTGCCCAGGCCTCTAAGAGACCCAGTAGGGTCCCAAAGGACCCTAACTGACTAGGTCTTGGAGCCAGCAGATGGAATGCTCCAGATAACAAAGGAAATGCTGCTTCTCAAATCCAAACTGGCAATAATATGCTTTTCTTACAGAAATACTTGATAAATGTTCTTACCACACACACACACACAAATAAACACCACAAATGCAGACATTTTTTTTTTCAGGCCTGTCTGCAAAGCTGTTCACTCTGCCTACCACAATAGCTCAGTTAATGTCAGGCTAGCTTGTACATGAACCCTGATGGCTCAGTCCTGAACATTCTCTAGGAGATAATAATCAATAAAACTATTTAAGAATGGCCTTTACTTGCTAAGTAGGTGTGAAAGCGGAATCCTGGGTGGTTTGTATTTTCTTTGTTTTGTGTTTTGTTTGGTTCCCCCCCCCCTTTGAATTAGAGGGGAATTTTTGCTATCCTTTTCACGTTTTTTTCTTGGGAGTCCCAGATTCCAAAGATATTAAAATGTCTGTTTTAAACAAAAGGTTTCTATTTGTTTCCAGAAGAGTAACAGAGGCCGCTCTGGTTTCCAGTAGTAACCATTGTGAATTCAGGCCTACATCTGGGCTGCCTTATTAAAACAAAAGATACTGTCGCTGTCAACAAGCACACACTCCCCTACCCTCATCTTTATCCGGAAGGAATGGAGGGGTGCAGCCGAGAAACACGCCTGTCACCATCCTCCCAAGAAACTCTCCTGGGGTCCCCCCCTGCATTTGGGAGGGGTACATTGGGGCCTGACCTCCCCTCCAGCCCCCCCTCCCCCAAAGATAAGCCCCCTTTCTTTGGAGACCCCGCCAGGGTTTGCTCATCATCAACTCGCGGGTCTGTCCACCCTTCCACCAGACCCCAGACCGCGCGCTGCCCGCGCGCCATGCGCCATGCCCCGGCCTCCGCCGGCGCCCCCCGCGTCCCCACCGGGCGCCGCGACCTCCGCCCACCTCCCCCCCCCCGGCGCCTCGCCCCCCAAACACTCGGCTACTATTCGGTAGACGCCCCGCAGATAGGGCCCGGCCCTCGGCCACACGGGGCAGGGCGGCCCCGACCCCTCGGCCCCCGGGGTGCGTGTGTCCGCGTGTACGCGCGCGCGCCCGCCCGCGCGGGTGCGGGGACCGGCCGGGGGCGCGCCTGCGGAGGCCCGGGGCGAGCCGCGGGCGCCCGGGGGCGGGGGGCACCGAGAGTCCCGGCCTCCGGGGGCTGGAGGAGGCGCGGGGGAGACCTCGAGGCCGGCCGGCCCGGCCACACTCACCGAGCAGCAGCAGCTTGAGCTCCCGGCGCGCGTCCCGCTTGTCCCTGCGGAGCTGCCGCTCGATCTCGTCGTTGATCCGCCGCGCTTCCTTGGCCTCCTCGCTCAGGCAGCACGCCATGATGGACTCCAGAGTCATTCTTCCGAAGTGCCTCCGCTGCAGCCCCGCGGCACCCCCTGCTCACACGCGCGCACACACTCCCGCCCGCCCTCGCTCCCCCGAGGCAGCCGGCGGTGGCCGCGGAACCCCCGTCGCCCGGGCGCGCGTCCGGGCCGAGCTGGCGGAACCGCCCGGGGCACGGCGGCCGGGGCAGGGCCGGGGGCTCGGCGGAGCCGGGGGCCTGAGAGCCGTCCGCAGGAGCGGGGCGCCGCGCCCGGCCTGGCTCAGACGCCCGCGCCTCCTGCCCCGGGAACGGGCGGCCCGCCTCGCCCCCCGCGCCGCCGCCGCCGAGGCTCCCCTGGGCTGTGCGCCCAGCGGCCAGAGAACATCCACCGGGGCGTCTCCGCAGCGAGCGACCGCCGACGGCTCCGCGCGCCCGGCGCGCCCGCTCCTCGCCGCCGCCACCGGACACGGCTCCCGGGCGCCCTCAGCCCGGCCCGCGCCCACCCGAGGCTCGGCTCGGCTCGGCTCGGCTCGGCTCGGCTCGGCTCGGCTCGGCTCGCGCGCTCTCCCTCCGCCTCCGCGACGCCCACCCCGGCCCGCGGCTGCTCGGTGCGCGCCCTCCCCCTCGCCGCACACACTTCTCTTTGCGAAGCGGAGCGCGGATCCGGGGGAGGAGGAGGAGGGGCGCAGGAGGCGGCGCCGCCCGGGAGGCTTTCCGGAGCTCGGGGCTGGGCCGGCCCTCCGCTCCGCGGGCGCCTCCCTCTCCCGCGCCCCGGGGGCGCAGCGGTCAGGGCCGCGCGGGCGGGGCCGGGGCGGCCGAGTGCGTCCGCGCGCGGGCGTGGCGAGGCGGGGACATGGCGGCCTGCGCGGCCTTTCCGCCCACCGACCCCCGAGCGCCCCGGCTTCCCGTTCCTCTCTAAGACGCCATTCGGCCGGACCCGGCCTCGCGTCGCCGCCGAAGCCACAGCGGCCTTCGCGGATGGCGAAGTCTCCACGGTGGGCAGCGGCCACCCATCGTCACTGCCGCCCGCGGGGGCGCGGGACCCGTGAGGGCGAAGCCCCCGGGCACCTGGAGCCGATGGGGGCTGCCCACGTGTCCCCGAGCCTCTGGTTTCTGAAAAGGCGCAGGGTGTTGAACCACCAAGTTAGGGGCTTCACCGTTCTGCACAGGGAGGAAGTAAGGATGGCTTCTGGCCAGGGCTCCCACTTGAGAGGCTGAGAGTTTGAAGCCAGCCTGGGCTAGCTGCGTAGTGCGTTCCAGGTCAGCCTGAGCTACAGCCATAGTGTGATACTTTGACAAAAAAGAAAAAAAATAAAGGCGGTGGGTAGAAAAATCAAATATATTACTTTTGGAACAAAATCATATTTGATTTTGCCTCGATTTCAGGCAGCTTACTAATAAAAGTCCCTTGTTCATTCAGACTCCACTTGGTCTTAAGTTATCAAGAGGTTCCTGACTTCATAGGATGTGAAGAGATACAATGAAGAAAATCCCTTCTTCACTTTTTATGCTTCCTCTGACCTGTCCCTGATGCTGCCTGCTGATCCAGGCTGCCATGTAAGGTCAGGAATATGCTGGCTCTTTAAAGAGCTCTTGGGCTTCAAGTGTCTTCCTTTTCTTCCCGCTGCTTCGTGCACCCACACGTGCACACAGGCACTCACTAAACCAGGGCTTAGATCAGGCAAGTTGTTAAGACATAAAATCTATGTTTTACAGTCTGTGTTTTAAAAAGAGTATTTGGCCAAGAGAGTCACCTCATCCCTTTTATGTGAATACCTTCAAAGAGATACTAGACATGCTGTGAAATTAAAATTTTAAATTAAGCGACTAAAGAAATTAAAGGTTGAAATCTAATATTCAGAAATATAAAATGGCTTCAAGGAAAAATCACACGTTTGAATTCTCATATATGAGTGTACTCTGTGTGTGTGTGTGTGTGTGTGTGTGTGTGTGTGTGTGTGTGTAAATTCAAGAGAGAGAAAACACTGTACAGCCTGGGAAGGCAAGGGGGGAGCCATGATGGAAGTTTTAAGTCTACTTGTTTCCTAGCTAAGGGTTCTCTGACTTTTGAATAATGGCGTTTGGTGGCACCTGGTAATGTGTTTTGGCTTACCTGACCTATTAGTTGATGAAAGGAATCTCACTGTTTCAGCAGGTTGTGGATACAATCAAAGTCCATTTTGTCATGCCTGTCTCTCCAACATCAGAGACACCGCCTGGCACTTAACAGATACTTAAATTGGTATAAGAAGTCAGCCAGAGGTTGTGGCAAAGTGGGAAGCAATCAGCAGGGTAAAGCAACACTGTACATGATAAAGCTGTGAAAGGGCATGGAGAAGGAAACAGGAAGAGAATATTCCAAGCCTGTGCCTAGATTTCTCCAAAAACCTTTGCATATTATCTAGAAAACGTTTGCCAAGCAAATATCTCTTACAGCCTCAGTTAAACAAAATCTGTGCAGAAAATACTGAGGTTGAGGGTGTTTAGAAGAATATATTCTGTATTAGGCAACTAAGCAGGGATCCTGTTACAAAATCTCAATTCATGTAATCAACAAACAAATATTGGCTGCCTGCCATGAGTAAACACTGAAGGTGCAGAAAGAAAGAGGCACTGAGATGACTCCAGTGTGATCTTGCCCTCCATATGCTAACTGTCTCCAGGTATAATGGGGCTCTGAACAGCTACAGTAACAGTATTACAGTTGGAGTAGAAGTAACAACATAAAGACAGAAAAAAAGAATAATTCCTTCTCTTCAAGAGAATTGGACAAGACTTCACAGGAAATGGGTATTTGGATGCATCCTAAAGATTAGCTTGGTTAGGTGCCACAGGCCTGTCCTCTCAGGCTGGGCTACAAAGCTCCTGTAGGGAGAGGGGAAGACAGAAAGGTGGAGGGAGGGAGGAATAGAGGAAAAAGTAAAAGAAACATGTATCTATACCACTTACAAGTAAAATAGCAATTCCAAATCAAAATCACCCTGATAAACAATTTTGTGAATTCATGCACCCACATAAAGCCAGTTGCACAAAGTGGTGCATGCATCTGGATTTTGTTAGCAGTGGCTAGAGACCCTGGCATATTCTCTCTCTCTCTCTCTCTCTCTCTCTCTCTCTCTCTCTCTCTCTCTCTCTCTGTCTCCCCTTACAAATAAATAAAATATGTTTAAGAAAAGAAAAAAGACTGTTATCTCTCTCCTGTGGTATCCTGAGACAGATGTGACATCACCCCTGCCCTCATCCCCACTCAACCTATCATCCTGGCCTTTGGAGACTAGGGAAAAGAAAACAGTGAAAGACATTATTTCAGTTTCATAGAGAAATTCTGGGTTCCAAGAGTAAAAAGTCCTAGCTTTCCTAAAAGGACCTCTGGGAAGGTATGGCCAATGGGAATCCAACAGGTAGGCCTTACACAGCCAACACCTCTCTGGTTCCCAGAATATTCTCATATTCTCATATTCTCTCTCTCTCTCTCTCTCTCTCTCTCTCTCTCTCTCTCTCTCTCTCTCTCTCTCTCTCCCCTCTCTCTCTTCCCCCCCCCCCTTGAGAGAGGGGACTTAGTCTTTCCTGCTCTCAAAGTACTAAAAAGAGTGCTGAGACTAGTACAGGTATTCTTCAATATTCTTTAAGTGATGACCAAACCAGAGGATGCCACCACCTACATCACTGGCAAATACATTTGCAGACTGCCTCTCTCAGGCAGTGTATTATGCCAGATGCCTGAGGCATACAAAGCTCTTAAAGACTTTATAATCTATTTGGGTAGACAGTCCACATAAATAAAAGAATAAACAATGAGAAAGAAATGGTCCACGTGCATAAGACAAGAAACAATGCAAAATGAGAAGCACTTGCTTCTATCCTAATGTACAGAGAATGGATTGCTAGCGCTGTTCAGGAGGAGGTGATCCAAGGTACCCTCAAAGCAACGAGAAAGGAATACTGGTAGTCACAAGATGATCACCTCAAAGACCAATTGGAAATCATCAGCCCGAGACACTGAAGATTCTACCAGAGCTAGGAATGAGCTCTGTGCAGAATTATCAGCCCAGATGTCTGGTCAAGAAATAAAATGGACTTTACTCCTTAGGAAGAAGTAGGTCCAGGAAGATCAAGAGAGTTGTGGATGGCGCCACCTAGAGGACAGCTTTAACAGCAGCAGAAAACACATCAAAGAAAATTCTCACATTGCAAAGACATTCTAAGTGACACTGAATACCTCTAACATCTTTCCTGTACAAAGCTCTAAAACTGCATACAGGTGACTCTCTGACTATCCAAATGTATTTTGCGGCTATCCAAGATTATCATGGAAAACATGCAACTTCACACTGTGAGGGTCACCAGAATTCTACCATACTGGAAGGTCCTAAAAGGCTGGCCAGATAAGAGGCATATTTTATATCCATATTCACAGCTTTGATTCATTATTAAATTTTCTTATTAACATCTATTTTTATAATTGTGTTTTATGTAACAACATGTGTCATGACACACATGTGGAGATCAGAGGAAAACCCCCAAGTGTTGGTCCCCACCTTCTACTGGTTTTGAGGCAGGGTTTCTTGGTCACTGCTGGTGTATACCAGGCTAGCTGGCCTGTGAACTTCTGAGCATCTCCTGTCTCCATCTCACTTCTCACCTTAGGAGCACTGAGATTACAGATGCATGCCACCATATTCAGCTCTACATGGATACTCAAGCCCTCACGCATGCATAGCAAGCACTTAACCCACTGAACCATCTTCCCTGCCCTATTACTATGGACTAACTGCACACATGAATGAAGTCTAGCCTGCTTCCATACATGCATACATCATGCACTGATCAAATCTAGTCTCCCATTTTTCACCACACTCCCTGCCATCCCCTATGTCCTTTCCCATCTAGAGTCATCACTATTCTACTTGCTGGTCAACTTTTTTAAGCTTCCAAGTATGGGAGACTCATACAGTATTTGTTTTGTTATCTGGTTTATTTTGCACAACAATGTCCTCCAGTTCCATCTGCTTTGCTGCAAATGACAGGTTTTCATTCTTTTATTTTTGTTTTGTTTTGATTTGTTTTGAGACAGACCTATAGCCCAAGCTATCCTTGAACCCACTATGAAGTCCAGGTGACCTGGACCTTTGGTAATCCTCCTGCTTCATTCAGCCTCTGAGTGTTGGGATTATAAGCATGTATCACCACGCCCAGTGTAGGATTTTTATTCTTATTTTTGGATGAATCACACTTCATTGTAGATACAAATTATACTTTTTATTTCCTTCTTTTTTTCTTTCCTTCTTTATTCTTTCTTGCCTTTTTTTTTCCTTGCACTGTCTGAGATGGAACCCAGGGTCTCAACCACTTAGCAACATCTCCTGCTCTGTCTTTGAAAGAGTCTCTCTAAAATTTTCTACGCTGGTCTTGAACTTGTGATCTTCCTGCCTTAGTCTTCTGGGGTTACAGGTGTACAACAACATGCCAATCTTATATACCATACTTTCTTATCTGTTCATCTGTAGGGAGCTGTTTTTAAGCTGAATAAGTCAGTGTTTGGGCAGAGAAGCTCATGTTCAATGAATGAATGAGCAAATGAATAATTAACAAAATCTACTGGTTGATATCAGTTCCGCCCAAATGATAATGCAAATACTTTTATCAAGGATAACTTCACTAAGAGTTTCCTGCCTGTGGTGAAGTTAATACAAGACTTTAAGACTGCCTGGGTCTGCTAATTCAAACTGAAAGCCAAGGACGAAAACTAGTGGTCTTACAGGAGTGTACTGTTTGTATCTTGTAGACAGGCTCTCACTGTGTTGCGCATATTGGCCCTGAACTCTCCTGAGCTTAAGCAATCCTGCCTCTCAAGCTGTGAATATAGCTGGGACTAAGATGCTTACCACTGTGTCTAGCAGAGGATTGTTTTGAAACTTGCTGAAAACTTCCAATTAGCTGTGAGAACTTGAGAATGAAGACAGAAGCATAAAATTCTGAAGTTCTGTTCTGAATCAGAATCTTGAAAATCCAGGCCTGGAGTAGCACTTCCAAACACCTTCTAGCCCCACTGCTGTGTCCCCAGGCCTGTTTTCACTGTATCAGCATGTCTGTCATACCTGTGGACAGTTCATCTAAAACAGTGAGCAGAAAGATGAATGGATTTAGAATTCATATGTTGCAGTGATCATGGTAATTAGCTTATTTCCCCTTTATTTCTGTCTTTGTTTTTTAAATTGGTATGTGTGTGTTAAAGTGTGTGCATGCATTAGAGGCCAGAGGACAGCCTTGGGTGTCATTCCCCTGGAATACTATCCATCTTTTTATTTAATTAATTAATTGTTTGTTTATTTTATTTATTTTGGTTTTTTGAGGTAGGGTCTCGCTGTAGCCCAGGCTGACCTGGAATTCACTATGTAGTCTCAGGGTAACCTTGAACTCATGGCGATTCTCCTACCTCTGCCTCCCCAGACCTGGGATTAAAGGCGTGTGCCACCACGACCGGCTTTTTAAAAGACATTTTTAAAAGACCATCTTTTTAAAAGACAGGGTCACTCTTGCCTAGAACTAGTCAACTAGGCTAGAGGAGCTGACCAGTGAGCCTCAGCAATCCTCTGTCTCCACCTCCCCAGTTATGAGATTACAAAGCATGACATCATGCCTGGCATTTTTACATGGGTATTGAGGATCACATTTATGAGGCAAGCACTAACCAAATGAGCTAGCTCCTCAGCCCCTATTTCTATATTTCAAAATCAATAATCATTTATCCATCACATTCATCTCAGTTAATGATTTTCATGTATAGCTTAAAAGAGCCAAGCTCTGCTTCTGTGTGGTCACTCATGACTCCAGCACTAGAGCAACATCTGAAGTATCATGATGCTTAATAAACATGTATGGAATAAATTAAAAGCAGATGTGCAAATCAAAGAAATCACATGTTGGCCACATGCCAGGCAGCTTCTTCTTTGCTCCATTTATCCATTTAGCACCCACCAGAGTTTGACTGTCTCTGTGAAATATTGTTCAAGCTCATACTTCAAAACCTGACCTCAAATGAATTTACCAAGGAAAGAACTCCTAGCTCCAGATTGGCCTTGAATTTACAGCGATCCTCTTACCTCTGCCTCCCAGGTGCTGGGATTAAAGGAGTGTGCCACAACGCCAGGGTATGACTGAATATTTTAACCTCCATTATTTTTTTAGAAGTATATTTTTTTATATTTTATTTATTTTCTAGCAGAGAGGAGAGAGAGAGAGAGACAGAGAGAGAGAGAGAGAATGAACATCAGGGCCAACACCTTGTGGGTCTGGCTTATGTGGGTACTGGGGAATTGAACCCAGGCCCTTATGCACTGGAGGCAAGTGCCTTATCCGCTGAGCCATCTCTCCAGCCCATTAACCTCCACTCTTAAATAAATGATTTTGCTTTGTTTGGACATACCTCACTTAGGCTTTAGGATTGTTCTGTAGGGTTCTACACCCAATCTCTGAGTGGGTGGTCTCCCTTGTTCTTCTCCCACACATCATACACTTTCTGTCTCATTCCAAACTGTTTTCCTAATTCTATCTTCCTGCTCTCCTCATTATACTTCATAACTACCACCTTCCGCAGTTTCATCAATTTAGAAAAATCTGTGGATCCTAACAGCTTCCCAATTTTCCTTCCCAGACAC
Organism: Zapus hudsonius; assembly: GCA_004024765.1. Taxonomy (NCBI): domain Eukaryota; kingdom Metazoa; phylum Chordata; class Mammalia; order Rodentia; family Dipodidae; genus Zapus; species Zapus hudsonius. Next base: position 127,440 of record PVHP010000574.1, read on the forward strand.
TTTCACCACATCAATCTTTTTTCAAATTTGATTTAACATTAGCCCCTATGCTCACTAACTCCATTTCTCATCTACTCTTAATCTTAATGACTAAAAAAATAAATCTTAGAATATGCCATACCATATTTTTGTTGACTTTTTTTTTGTTTTTTTTATAGGTAAGGTCTCACTCTAGCCCAGGCTGACCTGAAATTCACTATGGAGTCTCAGGGTGGCCTTGAACTCATGGTGATCCTCCTACATCTGCCTCCCGAGTGCTGGGATTAAAGGCATGTGCCACCACGCCCCACTCTTGTTGACTTTTTAACAGCCACTGAAGACAAAGGGATGGCTGTTGTTAACTGGCCAAGATGACATTTGCATAAGGGAAATATCCACCAGTGGTGACTGCTCCTGCAGTTAATAGTCTACTCTGGGAGAAATATATAAGTCAAGGCAGACAACTCCAGCTACTGAACTGAGAAAATAACTGTTCACCTAAGAATAAACTCGAGTTATGAAATCTAAGTAAGGAAATTACCTCAGATGCATAAATATCAATGCAGTACCATAAGGAACATGAAACTTCAAGGCAAAACAATTTTCAAAAATCATGAATTACAAATTACAAAACCTGTGAATCCCACAGTAATGACCTTCAGTGAGAGTGAGCTAGTCAAAATGTCAGATAGAGATTTCAAAAGATTAACTATAAGCATGTTCAAAGAAATCAAAGAGAAAACAAACTCCTGAAAGAAACCCAAGACAACACAGAAAATCAGCTGAGTGAAATGAGGAGGACAATACAAGACATAACAAAGGAGATAAAGTACAAAACAAATCCATCTGAAATACTGAAAATGAGAACTACATTAAGGTAAATAAAAAATTCCACAGAAGGTCCCACCAATAGAGTGGATCAAGGAGATGACAAAATATCTCAGCCTGACAACAAAGTGGATGAATTGGACCATTCCAACAGGACCAAGATAAATTGGTAAGGTGGACTTCCAGATACTCAGATCACTATGACGAGACCAAATCTAAGATTTTCTTTTATTTTTATTTTATTTTTTAAAATTTATGTATTTATTTGTGTGTGTGTGAGAGAGAGAGAAAGAGAGAGAGAGAGAAGGGAGAAAGGGTGCATCAGGGCCTCTTGTCAGTCACTGCAAATGAACTGTAGACACATGCACACTTTGTGCTTCTGGCTTCACATGAGTACTGGGGAATCAAATCCAGGCCAGCAAGCTCTCAAGCCAGCACCTTTAACCACTGAGCAATTTCCTCAGCCCAAATCTAAGAATTACAAGAACAGGAGAAGTAGAGAATTTCATCTGAAGGCATAATAAACATTTTTAACAAAATCACAGAGGAAAATTTTACAAAATTAGGGAGGGAAAAAATACTAATACAGATACACAAAGCATTTCAAGTACCAAACAGACAAGAAAAGAACCTCCCCTCATTATATTACAATTAAACCACTAATTATACAGAACAAAGAAAATATATTGAAGGTGATGGGCTAGGGCCGAGGAGATGGCTCAGTGGGTCACAGGCTATCCATGCAAGCATGAATGCATGAGTTTGGATCCCTAGAACTGACATAAAGCCAGATGCAGTACCACAAGTGTCTAGATGGGAGACAGAGAAAGGAGAACCTTAGAAGCCCAATGACCAAATAGCCTGGTAAATACACAAGTGAACAACCAGAGACCCTGCCTCAAACCAGGTGGAAGGTAAGGACAGTCACCTGAAGTTGTCCTCTGATCTCCACATGCATTCAATGGCATGAGAAAACTTGCTCTCTCATACACAAACATGCACACCCAAATTGAAAACAAAAGAAAGAGAGAGAGAAAAGGAAGGGGAGGGCAAAAGGTGGCCTAGGGAGATGGATCAGTGTGTAAAGTGCTATAGGACAAGCAGGGAGGTCCTGTGTTTGAATCCTCAGAACCTATGTATAAACCAAACACAGCGGTGTCTGTGTCTGTAACCCCAGTGTGCCTATGGCAAGACAGGAGGGGGAGAAAAGAGAATCCCTGGAAATCTGTGGGCCAGCTAGCCTAGAGTATATCCTGGTGAACAAGAGACTCGGTGTTAAGCAAGGTGGAGATAAGGACTGAAATCTGAGGCTGTCCTCTGACCTGTGCATGTATACTATAGCACATGGTGACATTGTGTGTGGTGGAGTCTTGCTGGAGGAGGTAAACCTTGGGGCTAGGCTTTGGTATGTTAGAGCAAGCTCCCAATTGCCACAGTTTGGCTCACTCTTTTGCTAATGTTTTTCTACCTGCTAACAGGAGGTGATGTCCAGCCTCTGCTCATGCTGTGCTTTCCCCTGCCATCATGAAGCTGCCCCTCAAGACTGTGAGCCAAAATAAATCCTTTCCTCCCATCAGCTGCCTTTGATCAGGTGTTTTGTGTCAGCAATGCAAAGTAGCTGCAACACTAACCAGAACAAAAAGAGAAGACCCAAACTAATAAAAGGGAACATTTACAACAGATAACAATTAAATTCAGAACGTTATAAGCATACACTAAAAGCATATAATCCACTAAATTGGGGTGAATTTCAGATACATATGACCTACCAAAATTAAATCATGATGAGATAAAGTAACTTAGACAGATTCAGTGAATTTTATCAGACCTTCAAAGACAAACTAATACCGATGCTTCTCAAACCCTGACACTACATAGTGAATTCCAGATCAGCCTGAGCAAGAGCGAGACCCTACTGCAAAAAAACAAAAACAAAAACAAAAACAAAAAAACAAACAACAACAACAAAAAAAAACCTGGGTTGTGATGGCACATGCCAGCACTCAGGAGGCAGAGGTAGGAGAATCGCCATGAGTTTGAGGTCACCCTGAGACTAGCTAAAGCAAGACCCTACCTGGAAAAAAAAAAAGAAGAGAAAAGGAAGGATCACTACCAAACTCTTTTTACAAAGCCAGAAATATCCTGATACCAAAATCAGATAATGACACAACAACAACAACAAAATAAATTTACAGCCTGATCTTCCTGATGGATATAGATGGAAAAATGCTTGCAAACTGAATACAGGAACATATAAAGCTCGTTCAGCATGAGCAAGTTGCCTTTATTCCTAAAAAGTACAGATAGTTCATCTTATACAAATTATAAAAATTAATATATGTAATGAACCCAAGAACAGAAATATCATGATCATCTCAATAGATGAAGAATTGGCTTTTGGCAAAATTTAACATCCTCTCTTGGTAAAAGTCCCGAAGAGTCTGGGAATGGAAGAAACATATCTCAATCAGAAAGGCTATATATGACAAATCTATAGCCAACATCACACGAAACGGAGAAAAATGAAGCATTTTCACTAAAATCAAGAATAAGACAAGGATGCTTCCTTTCTCCACTCTTATTCCAGTTAGTACTGGAAGTCTTAGCTAGTAGTAATAGAACAAGGTATGCATATAAAAGGGACACAAATAGAAAATAAAGAAATCAAAGTATCTTCATTTGCAAACGATATGATTTTATACATAAGACCCTAAAAACTCCACCAGAAAAATGTAGAACTAGTTAAAACTCAACAAAGTGGCATGATACAAAATTGACATACAGCCATCACCAGCCTTCATATGTACAAAAAAATATGGGAAATAATCCCATTCAAAATTGCCACACCAAAAACAAAACAAAACAAAATAAACAAAAAATAAATCACCTTGGTATCAACCTAAGGAGGTAAGAACTCAGTAACAAATGCCAATGCTTTTAGTGCCCAGCAGAACTGGATGATAAGATCCTATTGCTGAAGACACCACATGCTTTGGGAGCAAGGCATAAAGAAATAAACCTGGAACTGAGCTGGAAATTTCTCCCTGCTGGCTAGCTGTTATAGTGCCTGAAGCGGGTATGTAATCAACTGGGAAAGAAAAGTCATTAGTAGTCTTAGTTAGCTATGGATCCTGCATACTGCTCTACTGACCTGCCAAACAAGATGTGCCCACTGGTCCAATAGTGGTATGACTATTGTAAGGGTAATCAATTACTTTCTGATTGGATTTGAGGCCTGGTCCACAGGAGTGAATGCATATCTGGTACTGTAAACCTGGTCAAAAGATGGTGGCTGTGGAGGTATTAGGCCCTAGTGGGGAAGCTTCTCTTGTTGTTTTGCTAAATGGACATATTGTGCCCATAAAAGTGCCTTATAAATATTTTTATGCCCATAGATTAGTACCACTGTCAGCTTCGGTCAAAAAAGCTTCTTTTAGCAGTGGATAGGGTTGGTTATTATAGAGACTTGTAATGGGTCAAGATGCCAAGAATAAGTGACTACAGATTGCTCAGCCCTAAATGGAGCATTGACATAGCCTCCTCAACAGAAAAGACAGTGGGAAGAATGTAAGAGCCAGAGGAAGAGCTGGAGTGTTGTGGAATGCTGTCTTCCAGACATGGCACGGCTGTCACACTCATGAATTTACAGTAGCTGTTGTTATTGGCATAAGACCAGCACAAGATGGACCAGTCAACATTCAATTGTGGATTGGGCTCATCAGGCTCCATCCATTCTTGAGGAGTCACTGGCCGTCAAGGGTTTTCTTCAGTGGTTTAGCCACTGGTTAGTTGCTCGTGCTCTGGTAAATAATCCCCTACCCATGTTCATGAAAGGAATGTTAATTGAACTCATTAGGTTTCAAAAAAATAATGAGTGAGTGAATGAATGAATGAATAAATGAAAAACATGAATGTAGAAAGGGGACTTGTTTGGAAGAGAAAGGGTTCAGCAGATTCTAAGGGCTACTAGAGAAGGTAGTGGGAGATGAATATGATCAAAATACCTTATATATAGACATAAAGTTGCCAAAATAAATACTTTTTTTAAAAAGGAAGAAGAAGCAAATACAAGCGCTGGGCACAGTGGTATATGTCTGTAATCTTGCCATTTAGAAAACGGAAGCAGAAGGCCCAGAAGATTTAGATCATCTTCAGTTACATGGTGAGTTGAAGGCCAGCCTAAGTCACATGACACTCTACTCTAATCCCACTTCCCCTGTCATGGTTTGATCCAGGTGTCCCCCACAAACAAATGAATGTGTTCTGAATGATCAATCCCCAGCTGATGGCAGTTTGGGTTTTACAACTTTGCTGGAGCTGTGTTGTTGGGGGTGGGTTTATGGGGTTATAAGCCAGCTTCATCCCCTTGCCAGTGTTTGGCACACCTTCCTGCCGCTGTTTGCAGTGCTGTGGCGGAGGTGATGTCCACCCCTCTGCTCATGCCATCATTTTCCCTGCCAGGATGGAGTTGCCCCTTGAGTCTGTAAGCCTAATAAACTCATTCTTCCACAAGCCGCTTTTGCTTGGTGTTGCGGTCAGCTTTCTAGTTGCTGCTCAGAAAGAACCCACGCTTTATCGAGGTTGTAAAACCCAAACTGCCATCAGCTGAGGATCGATCTATCAGAACATATTCATTTGTTTGTGGGGGACACCTGGATCAAACCATGACAGTCCGCCCCTGGCCCCCACAAACTAATAATCATACATGATGTAAATACAATGCATTAAACTCAACTCTTAAGTTGAGCTTTCCACTAAGCCATAATTAAAATGCATAAATTTTTACCAAAACCTTTGCCACATATTCTCTCCAAACTGGTGGTTGGAGAACTCTAACTTCCCATGTTCCCTTAATAAAGTCTCCCACTATACCTTAATATCTTGTTGTCTATGATTTTAATTCTTTAACTTTGTAGACAAGAATTCGGGTACTCAAATTTGGGAGTGCATTGGAATATCTGCTGGGCATTATCTAAATTCTAATCCTCAGCTCACCCCGTTACACTCCCATAACTGTGCCTGGTTTAGAGGTTCATCCCATCAGAGTGAGCTGTCTACAACAGAAACCCTACCTCAAAAAACAAACAAAAAACAATAATCATTTTAAAATAAAATAAAAATAAATTAGAACTGAACTGAACCTAGCTCAGTACTCTCTTCAACTCATCTATCTTGCTGTCCCCACTCACTGCCCTTCATAGATTTAGACATTTTTATTCATCCTCCATTATTTTCTTCTTGTTATTTTCCCCCAAGTCACCCAAGAAGTCTTTCATCCATGACCACCATAGGGACATGGTGTTACTAATTTAGTTGGCACATTTCCAGAAGTGTATGTGCATACATAGACATAAATAGTTCTTTAAGGAATGGGGATGTAGCTCCCTGGCAGAGATTTTGCCACAAGTGCAAATCTCTGGGTTCATCTTCAACACCTCAAAAAAAGTTATCCAAATGTTTGCATCCTATTTAACTATTAGCCTGTAATTTACTTTTTCCATTCACAGTTCATCAGAGATGTGGCCATATCAAGCACTTGTTCCTAAGGGCATTATATAGTGTTCTGTCCCAGATCCCCCAGTTTCTTACCAGTCTGTTTGATGGATATTTGTTCTTAGGACAGCATTACCTTTATAATATACATTTATATTCTTACTTTGTTGCCCTTTACATGCATTTTAAAATCTGGTAATGATGCTTTAGAAATAACTTTAGTGTTTGCCGGTGTTCCACTGTTTAAATTTATAATCTATTAAACAATATAATATTATTTGACATTTATATTGTTTACAATTCTTTTTCATGATGAATAGTACTGAATATATATATATATATATATATATATATATATATATATATATCCCCATGTTTATAAAAGTAAATTCTACAGAATAGAATTATTTTCTCAAAGAACATATACTTTTAAGTATTTCAATTTGTTTTCAAAAGTTGGTAGCAATTTATACCTGATATGGGTTGCTGATAATTGATATTCATAAGCAACACATACACAGAAACAGAGAGAGAGAGAGAGAGAGAGAGAGAGAGAGAGAGAGAGAGAGAGAGAGAGAGAGAGAGAGAGTTTTGGAATCCTCCCTTCCCCCTCCTCCTACTCTGAGTTCTTGTCCTCTAATGCCAAAGAATTGCACACAGGGACAGAATTAAATTTTAATTGCACATTTATTCTAATTTAGTAAATTAGGAAAAGGGGAGTTGGATGGGAAAATTTCCCAGTCACCATGTGGGTAGTTATGGAGTTCTCCAGCCACCAGTGTGGGGAGAACACATGTCAGAGAGTTCAACAGAACTTATATTATTTAACTAAATAAGCAGCCAAAGAAAATATAGCAGAAAGCTCCCTTTATGAGAAAGAGAGATGCATGAGAGAAAAAGTCTGGAGCCTGTCCCCCCACCCCAAGAAGGCCTTACCTTCCTGAGGCCTGGAAATCCAGCAGTCTTTCTACTCCATTGCCATGAGGGGGAAGAGGCCCACTTCCTCTAGGAAAGAGATTTTAAATTCTTCCCAGGTGAGCCGGAGAGACAGCTGATTGGTTTATATTTGACCAATCAGTTTTGGCACCTAGGTTGTAGCTCTAACTAGACACCTCCCCCTCAAGGGGAGGGGCTGAAAGGGGAGAGGTGGTCCCTGCAGACACCTGACCGTCACACCAGCATTGTATGAAAATTTCTACTCTCCATCTTTGCTAAATCACAAATTCTGATTTAAAATATGGATTAGTTTGGGAATGAAATAAAATTTTTACTTTTGTTTTTTGAGGCAGGATCTCACTCTAGCCCAGACTGACCTGGAACTCACTCTTGGCCTTGAATTTATAACCATCATCCTATTTCAGCCTCCCAAGTATTGGGATTAAAGGTGTGCACCACCATGTTCAGCTTGAAATGTTTTCAATCTTGAGAATTTTTTAAATTATTGTAAAATATTTGGATGCCTTAGTAATTTCAGAGTCTTTTATAAATTTGTGCATCTGTTCGCAAATCATGGCCCCACTATTTCAACTGAATAGTAAACCATATTCACAAAGCTGACATAAAGAAATTATATGCCATTTTATTTTACCCATAAAACCAACAATTCAGTGAAAAAAAATCTGTTTTGCAGATCATCTAGATTCTAGAATATTCCAGGCTTTTGTTTTAAATACAAATCCACTATACCTCATAGTTTAATATTCTAAGATTCTTCTGTATGCATGTCCAAAACTTTATTCTACTGAGCTAAACATCCTTTTAACTCTTTACTTCAACATATTTAACATTCCCCAAGCAAATAATAAAAATTCTACTGGCTAAACTTTTCTTTGCATCCTGAGGGAATCCAACAGAATAATTCATTCAGTTTCAAGAGGATTAGACCCCAGCCATCATATTTTGCAATGATTCTGGGAAAAAAATATCACCAATTACTCAGAAAAGAGTGCACCCCAAGTCAGGCATGGTAACATATGTCTTGAATCCCAGCACTTGAAAGGCAGAGGTAGGAGGTGAGTTTGAGGCTGGCTTTGGACTTCAGAGTGAATTTCAGGTCTGTCTGGTGTAAAGTGAGACTCTACCTCAAGGAAAACAAAACAAAACAAAATGCATCTCCAAAAGATATGAAGTCCTATTTAACAGTTTTCTTGTCTTGCCACATGGTACATGCTGTACTTTTGTTACTGTGCTTGTAAGGAAAATCCAAACATATACCTTTGAAATGACTTTAAAACTAAGATTCAGATTTAACAAGGGAAAAGAAATTTCCTAGGAACCCTTTCAGATCATTCACTGCTTAAATTTTTCTAAAGTTATCACACACCATTTCTCTTGGACTTTATGTTCTGCCAAGTGATTAGTATCTCGAGGTCTGGAATCACTCACATGCACTTAAATCATGTTCAGAATTTACCTGAAGTTCATGCCTTGCAAGATTTTTTTAGTGGGGCCTACCTGGAGAACTTTGAGACATGTGGTGGAATGGCAACGAGATGGCAGATTGCTCAGATGCCTGTTGTTAACTCTGAAAGGCCACCTAAGCCATGTCACTGTGCCAAAGGTATTAATTTCAGTGTACATCTTCCTGCAGGGAAAAGCATGAGGTTGCCAATTCCACTCCGTGCAACTAGGGGGCCTCTAAACGTCTTCCAAAGCAGCAGTAAAAAAGAAAGGTTAGCTGAGGATTCCAGAATATTCTTTTCTCCATGAAGAATATTTCAGGGATGGGTTGATATATTCATCATTTTTTGTCTATTTCTCAAAAGGAGAGAGGGAGACTTTCCTAGACTTAAAAAGTGAGTCAAATGAGTGCAGGTCTGAAAGTTTATCTACAGTGGAGTTTAAAAAATGAAATCCCAACTATTACTATTGTTTCTAGGATTATATTATACTCATCCCCAGGAAAACATTTCTGGGGATCCTGTATATTTTGCTTTGTAATTAGTATGTACTAATTTTGTTAAATTTTCCTCTGAAAAATAGAACAAGACAAAAAAAAAGAGAAAAAGAAAGGAAACCTATTATGAAACCCGAGAATTCTTGGCTGAAAAGACAGCAAGCTTTTCTGTGCCTTGGTGTAATGAGACCACTTCCAGAGTAGAGACTGTGATTCTTATCATAGTTCATTGCATAATTTTGTGATAAGAAAATGGCATATGCTGATCCAGGCCTGGTGGCTCATGCCTATAACCCAACACTCTGGAGACAGAGGCAGGCAGATGGTATTGAGTTCAAGGCTGGCTTGATCTACATAATGAATTCCAGGCCAGACAGGGCTATATAGTGAGACTTTATCTTAACATTTTAATATTACTTTCTTATTATAGAAAAATTGAGTAGCAATGTAAACATTTTACTAATTATAACTTGTTTATTTTCCATGCAAAGTAACCACAAAGTTTTTAATATTTTTAGTTTTATTTTATATATTTTTTAATATATTTAGTTTTAATATTTTTATTTTAGTGCATATCATTTTGAATTTCTGATCTTTTCACTTTATCATCTACTATTTTTTTCTGAAATTTATGTATTTTATACTATAATGTTATTTTTTTCATATGAGCACACATTTTGCCTTCTTTCCATTGCTGCACATTTAAGTATTGAATTTTCTTCTTACTATAATAAAGAGCTCTGCTCTGAACATTTTTATCTTATATCTTTTAATTGATATTCTAATCAGAAATAAAATGAGTGTGACAAAAGAATCAATTCATAAAATATTTTGTGAATATGTGTTAGAACTAGATATTTATAAAAACATGGAGAGGACATGGTAATATATCTTTATCTTAAATGAGGTCTAAATAAATTGAACTCTGTTGAGTTGTTTCATTTTTTCTCATCTAACCACCACTGCTAAGCTAGAAGAAATGTCACCTGGCAGCACTGGGCAAGCAGAGCAGAGGAAGGCAATATCCATCCTGGAACCACTGGAGAATGCTGTGTGTATGCTCTACGAGACTCTGGCTGGAGATCTGAGCCTGAAGGCGCAACTGTTGAGCAGACAAAGCATTCACAGGAGAGGGGCTGATGCCCAGAGATGATGTAAAAATGCACATAAAGAAAGGAAGCTTTGCTCCAGCAAACAGAAGGAGCCAGATTTGAGAAATCTAGGATAGGCAGGCAGGAATTACACAAGAGACTTGTCTATAGGATTGGCAAGGCCAGAGGTGAGAAGTAGCGACCCAGTCTAATAGAACAAGGAACAAAGAAGCAGGGAAACAAGTTAGGCTTGGAGTCATGCTTTCAGAAGGAGAAAAGGTTCAGACTTGAGGATCACATAAATGAGTAAGTGATCTGGACAGGAATCCAATACAACTTGGTTACACTATACTGCAATAATAAACACCTAAATATCATTTCAAACAAAACTATATCTCTTCCTTGTGTTACATATCCATTGCATGTCAGGAGGAAGTTCAGTAAATTTAGTGGTAATTATTTTACCATGGTACCATGTGAATATTGGTGCAAACTGTAAACTGTAGACATTCTCAGACATGTTAATATTAATAATAATATTAATAATATGTGATGGGCCTTGTATATGCTACCTAAACAGTCCACCACTTAGCTACATTTTCATTCCTCAAGAGATGTTAGCTCACCTCCAGATGGATAAGCAAGACAGGAATGTGTGGCTGTGTGCGGTGGAGCACACCTCTAACCTCAGCCCTCAAGACATTAAGGCAGGATGATCATGAGTTTGAAGCCAACCTGCACTATATAGTGAGACCTTATCTCAAAAGAAAGGAAGGGAAGAAGAAGGAAGATGAATTATTATATGGATTACCACTGTGATTGTTGAAATTGTTGCTCAGCTGTAATAGCTAATACACTTTCTGTACCAGTGGGCATGAAGAAAGAGGACCAGGCCCCTCACTGGTGGAGTTTCAAGTGCAGGGTGCTCACTAGCGCCCCCTTGAGATCAACACCTGTGGCTAGAAAGGATGGAAGCAGGATTGAGTGCTGGGGAAGTTGAAATGCCAGTCTGACAACAGCCTTGGCTGACTTCATGAGAACTCTGGAGAGAAAATGGACCATAAATGATGCTCCACACCAGGCCTCAATGACCAGGCCTTTACACATGACACTCTCAGTGACTGGGTGATAACTGT